>JAQJVL010007338.1:0-24483 GCA_035578905.1 Stictocephala bisonia | reverse complement strand
TAAAATGTTGAGTACTAAATTGGCCCCAAGTTGCCTCTTTTCATATTACAATAGTTAACAATAAATTAATTTTATGAGAATATCTTCTTTAATTTAGTATAGAAAATTATAGGTGGTTTTGTTTATTTAAACAACAATTTATTTCCATTTATTTATTTGTAAGACACCAACCATCAAAATATGGGTGAATATGGATTTTAAAAATGTGATGAGTGTAGATAGGCGAATCTTGTCATTGTTAATACTAAAACTAAAGCCAACTATTCCTTAGAAAGTGTCATTAGTTAATAGTCCAATTACAAATGAACTGATGGTGGTTATCAGCTGATCGCTTTCAAAATTTGTTATGACTCTGATTGGAATCGAACTGAGAACGTTTAATTTAGTAAAATAAAAAGCAATTATCAATCAAACTTGATAACTGCATTGTTGATATTAATTTAAAATTATTATCAAAAGGATGAAAGCTGAAGATGAATTAAGTTAGCCATATGTCAACATTTATTCAATTAACTACTCACGCATATTATTAGATAGATCACCACATAACAAAAAATAAACCTAATATTATGATTATTTAGTATAAAATTTCATGATAAAAATAATTAGGTAAAGCTAAAAAGATATACAGAAAATAAGATGATAACTTACCAACAGCAGATCTCCACTTACCACTGTTGTCTTGATATGGGGAGTAATTGAGTAGTGGCAATTTAAAATAAATTTTGAAAACCAGTGTTATTTCCTGAATAGCAAGTAAAGGCCATAAACAGAATCTTGATGATAGTATAAAAATAAGATTAAACTTATGAATCAATCCTGTTATAATTGAATACTATAACAGGTTATAAATTTAATCAAACAAAGGTAATTGTAGTATTTCATAATATTCTTATGGATATTTAATATCTATCAAGACTTTTGGTATTCATTTACAAATATAATTTAACCAAATTAAATGGTTAGTTTCAGCATATGTGTGCACCATTAACAAGATATTCTTAATATACAGCGAAACAACTGAAATAAATAAAAAAAATAGCAATATAATATTATTATTATATACATCCATCCACCCCATAAATATAAGTACATTATTATTATAATTCGATCCATATAGATTTGTTAATACTGATGTGTTACATCAATTTTATGTTCAATAATTTGTTATTAATAAAACCTCATTTCAAAATAAAATTAAAAATATTATTGTGATATGCTTTTCTAAAAACACGAAATTGAAAGTAAAAAATAATGTTGCTTGAAATAAATTTAAAAACATTGTCATGGTAAAATGAAAATATGTGAGCCAGAACTAGCATGCAGCACATGCTTTTCTTTTGCCATGGCAATATTTTTAAATTAATTTTTAGCAACAAAATGAATTTTCTAGTAGTACTTTATTTTAGGAAAGCATGAACAGTTTATGTGTTTTTATACTTTTTAGTAATGATACTTCAAGCAATTATACCTAAAAATACGTGTCATGTTATTCAGTAATTCATGCATTTGCCTTTTGGACTTTGGACTATCAATAATATTGTATTTCTACATACATTATGCCTACAGTACAGCATTATACAAAAATACATTATTGTACAAAAAACAGTGTTAATTTTTTTAACAAAATAGTGTGAAAATTACTTGTTAGTGTGTATTAATATTGTAACAAATATTAGCTGTTTTTTTTTTTTTTTTTTAGCCCGACAAAATAAATCATGAAGTAGTAAAAACTCTTATAATGGTCTATCCAAATATCAAACCACCAGTAAATTTAAGCAATTGCTTATCTTGAATGACCAGTCTACAGAAGCATTTAAAAATATATTATAATTTTGTACGAATGCAAGCATAAAAAAGAATTAATATTGGTAAATACACATTATTAACATTTTATGAAGCGAGTAATATAATAGAATTGTATTTGAACAAATGAATTATGAATATTTGATCAATTTGGCCTTTTTAAATATGTATTTGTTATTTCTAAAAGAACATGTATATACAACAATGATGTTAATATAACATTATCCATTAAATAGTAAGCTTTTTGTGCATCGTACAGTATAACCTTGATTATCCGCCCTTACTTTGTTCGGCTTTACATGTTATCTGGTTTGACGATCTGCTGAAAATATTTGATAAAATTACAACTACGCGGAAGAGCTGTTCAATCTTGAACACGAGTGTTTAAGTTTTGCATCTTGAATATTACAGGCGCTGTTCTTTTAACTAGTTATGCAGAACTGGGTGTCACTGCGTAATGCACCCAAAAATCTGAGCTAGCAATTTGTTTTCTTCTGTAACAGAGTGGCTGGAAGAGTCCATTTCTCATATTGGGAAGTAGAAGAGTTAATTACATACACACCCTCGGCATTGTCATTCTTTGGTTTACTGTGGAGGAGTGAAAACACAGTCTCTTTCATAAAGAGGATTTAGTTACTGTACATCCCTTTAAAATCACAAAAATTAAACTGTATAATTTTTATTCAAATATTATACAGTAACTTACCATATAACAGAATGTTATATAAGTAAAACATGTTTACTTTTTAAAATGTATGTCTTTCGAGACACAAGTTTTCAATAAAATGTAGTAGGCCACGTTCATCTCGTTCAAATTCATCATGCTACTCCTCCGTTTGTCATCCAATAGTAGTTATTAAATTTGTTTTTTGTTAGAAAACCAACTTTTTTTGTTTTATCCGGCTTTAAATGTATTCGGCTTGACCTACCACCATATGAGGCCGGATAACCAAGGTTATATTTAACTAGAAGAAAATAATGCCATTCAATCTTAAAGGCCGTGTAAATCTCCCTTAATGTAAATTGATTTAACATAACAACTACTAATGAAATTGTACATAATTCACAGATGTTATGTCATGCATATTATTCCATATTGTTTATAAAATCCTACCATAATAAAGCCACTATCTATTCAGTCATTATAGTTTAAATATAACCTCCTCCAAACATTTAATTTAAAAGGCATTTTGATTTTTGTATGTAAGCAAATAAACATGTATAATATAGACTAGACAAAAATAAATATTGACAACCCGCCCACACACATGAATGACATTGATGAGTGGGAACTCATGCTACCCACACACTCACACAACTTCGACAAATCTTCCATCTACCTATACATATATAATATTGACTACCCTCCCACACACATGAATGACATTGATGAGTGGGAACTCAGGCTACCCACACACTCACACAACTTCGACAAATCTTCCATCTACCTATACATATATAATATTGACAACCCGCCCACACACATGAATGACATTGATGAGTGGGAACTCATGCTACCCACACACTCACACAACTTCGACAAATCTTCCATCTACCTATACATATATAATATTGACTACCCTCCCACACACATGAATGACATTGATGAGTGGGAACTCAGGCTACCCACACACTCACACAACTTCGACAAAACTTCCATCTACCTAAACATATATAATATTGACTACCCTCCCTAACACTCATCAACATTAATGAATTTATAGCCTAAACAACAATGATGAACCTCCCACCCTTCCTTAAAGGTGACAAAATAACAACCATCCCACCCATCCATACGTATGCAATGATGTGACTTTCTCACCCACCCACAAATATTCTAAATTAACAGCCCTCTCAGATCCACATATATAAAACAATAACAGCAAGCAATAGTAATCAAATCTTTATGTACAGCATGCTAGCTCAATCACAAGTCTTATTATACCCAAAGTCATTAGAATAATTCAGCATCAATATATTACAATAAATTTCTCCCATTCTGTGAAGTTCTCCCCACGTATTGTGTTGATGGGATGGATGGTGGGCTGCTAGAGTGTGATCAATAACAGTAGAGGTGTGCGACTTGCTCAAATTTCAACTTTTTAAAAAAACTCAACTCGAAATTTAAAATAACTCGAAAAATCTAATCGAGTTTTGCCATACTAATCTTTGAGGTAAAACGGTATAATCAAGACAAAATTCCCATTTGTATAAAGATAAATATTTTATGTAGGTATTTTATAAAGATAAGTATTTTATCTAGGTAAACTGTATTTGAAATATGATCACAATATCGTATTCGAACCAGAGATGTTCTCACAATGTATCCACTTTCGTGATTCATACAAACCCGTTTCGATGGCATATTATGGCGAAAAGTATTCTCGTAATTTATCAAGAAGGCACATCCAAATAAGCTGTTCCAAATAGCCATCACTAGTTATTGATACAAAACGTGATAACTGATCACAACAAAATCAGTTATTGAACTGTTTCAAAACTTCGTTACATAACTTTTACCAACATTTTAAACTAACAGTTGCATTTATTTTCAGGTCCAACCTATAACAGTTCATGACTAAAACTATCTAAGACTCACGATTTCGGACATATAAACTATGTATGAAACATAAACTAATGAAAAGTTATAATAATTTGAACCAGAACGCCCGGAACAGTTTCATTCCAGCACCGTGACTAATAAAATAATGAAATAACGATTAATGTAGCTACTACAGTACATCGCCGACTCGTCGCATCCCAATATAAAATATACTGCAAGCCGTGAATTGGATTTGTTGTCCATTTTGTTTTGAGTTTTTGTTGATGTTTACTAGAGATGGGAATTCAGTTACTTTTCGATAACCTCTTGCAGAGGGGCTTGGGGACACTCCTGCCCCACCTGACCCTAATGTGTAGGGCTTCCCTGGCCTTGGGTCACATTCCAAGGCTGTGGAGGGTCACACAAGTGGTTGATATCCCCAAACCTGGAAAGGGCACACATTTCAGGCCTAAAGATTTCAGATCGATCAGCCTCATATCTTTTCTACCAAAACACTGCCGTATCTGATCACTATGCACTCGGGGTTGTGATTTGTGGATGCACTTTCGAAGCTCACTCTTCATCAGTCAATATTGCCAAGAATATCAATTCCCCAAACGCCAGTCTACTTAATAATCTTTTAAAATAAGAGAAATCGCACTACTTGAATAGCTATGATTATGTTGATGACATGTATCATGCTTTTCACAATGGATTTTTTTATTATGCAAACATAGCCTGCCCTTTCAAGAATACTAAACAATCAAAACACCTGAAAACTTGTTCTTGGATAACCAAGGGAATTCTTATCTCACGGGAAAAACTCAAATTCTTTCACAAAATATTTGTAACAACCCAAAACGAACATTTCAGAACCTTTTTCAGAAGATATAGTGGACAAATCTATAAAAGTCACACAAGCTGCTAAAGCCTGACCAGTAGTCTTGAGCAATTGTGAGAATTTTTAAAAACCGCTTGGAAAATTATCAAAAGTTATTCAAATTCACAAAAAAGATTACGCTTCACTCGAGTGCAATTATTGTCCTATTTCAATTCTTCTTGTCTTTAGTAAGATTTACAAAAGGATCTTTTATGATAGACTTTCAAGCTTCATAGAGAGTCACAATTTATTTAATCCAGAACAATTTGGATTCAGAAAGAAAAGACCCACAATTGATGCAATCAATAAACATTTGGACACTGTCGATGGCTTAGAGAGTAAAGAACAAGTGATTAGTATACCCGACTCGAATCCTAAAATTGCTACTCACACACCTCTACTTAACAGTGCACAAAATAAAACATACACCTCATTACTAGTTTACCTTTAGTGTACTGTGAAACTTATAAGACCTTTTTATTTCTTGTTTTGTTATTACTGTTAGTTGCCACCCTCAAGTCTCCTTATTGCTAACAAAGGACCAGGGAAACATTGGACAGTCTTTCCTATTGTATGATCAATATTTTGGTATATTATCATTATTGACTTTTAAGTCAGTTTAAGGGGACATAGTACGCTAAAAATATATTTATTTTTACATTTTCTGATTTTTTGCAGATATTTATTTTTTGTCTTTTCCTGAACAAAATGATATCCTAATCATATATATTTGCCAACCCTAGAACCAATCCTTTAAATATTTAACATTGCAAAGATAGGGCACCATGTATCCTTAACAGAACTCATCTAAACATGAATCATGAAGTTTTGTTATTTACTCTAATTACATGCACAACTCTCTTGAGAAAATGAAGTAATATGAAATTTACTTTATCGTACAAGACAAGTTTGGGACTAAACAGTCCTCTAAACTACCTAACCTAAAGAGTGCAATGTGTTAAAGTTGACTAATAACATATTTTTCCAATGTATACAGGTATATATATTATATTTTTATTGATCTTGATTGTCAGGCAATAACTACTAAATATTACAGTTAATACCTTTCGCAAAGAAAGGTTTTACTTGAAAATTAAGCTGTCGTAAATATATTGAAGGTAGTTAGCTGCCATGCAGGTGCACACTGATGCTGAAACTGTGGAAGGTGAGGGACATACGCACCATCACAGCACTGTGTTACTTAGATAGGGAGCGGAGTCCAATGGTGGAGGACAGCATCAACCTCTTGCGGCTGAAACGTAATCAACAGACCAAACCTGTTTAGTCAGAGGCGTTCAAGGACCTGGGTCCACATAGTCTACACAATTTCACTCTGTAAAAATATACCACCCATCTACTGTAATCATTGTTGGAACTTCCAACCGTAATATTCAGGTTATGCTCTATAATTGAGTAACATTCAATTTAAATTTTCAGATAAAGGACCAAGAAAGCATCCTGTTTTTGGTCTACATATAATTTTGTTATTATTTGTTTAGTTAAACTTGAATTTAATAAATATGTTTGTTAATAAAAGGTGAATATTATTTAAATACACTTACTAAATACACTGTGAAATTATGTCAATAACCTCATTAATAGTGTTGTTTGACAAATAATTTTACCACAGTTTTTGAATTTTGAACAAAAATCAGTAAATAACAAACTCAACTTGTCAAAATAATTAAACGATTTAAGAATACTAAGATGAGGCTACGGAGATCAAAAATGATAATTTTTACTATGATTTGACAGGTTCTGATACTTAAAAAACTACTTAAAGATAGTCAACATTAATGATTACAATAGCTGAGCTGGAAAATATAGTAGCTTAGTAAGTAATAAGGTGTTACACAGTTAACTTACCCGACACGTGGGCGGGAAGAAGATGCAGCGACAACTCTACAAACAAAACACACGTACGCACACACGGAAATGCTCCTGATAATGTTTCATTTCACCCTCCCCACTGCAGCTTTCATATTGGTGCTTTGTCTCAGTATTGTAGTGTTACTCTCACTAAACACATCTTCAACAGGCAAAAGGACAACTACAACTGTATTAGCCACCAAGATGAAAGCTGCAATTATAACCTCCAACATTCCAGATGGCTTTACACTTGCTGGAACTCATCAAGCTATGTCAATAGATATGTTATTACCAAATGAAGAAGGGAGAAATCCACAAGTTTAAGGAGATTTGACAGGAAAAGCAGACTTATATGTCTGCTATTCTGTCCTGTTTATAAGTTCATTTTAAAAACTGAAACATAGAATATAATTAATATGGAATGTATCAATCAATTTAGGTAAATGATTGTTCCTCAAATTTACGAGGTTATCGATGATTATGAAAATGTCATGTTAACTGTGTTCTATCCATGTTTCCATTTTATAAGTTCACTTATAAACAAGATAAGCCTGCCTTACTGTCAAATCACCTGAAGACAACAGGGTATTTAGTATTTATATATAAAGTTCTCGGGTATATGCAGTGTATGAACATCAAGGATTAAACATTTTATTTTATTAAAACAAAGCCTACTGTGCCTCAAGTTTGTTCAAATTCAATATTACATAAATTCTACTTAGATTTTGTAACTAAATATATTTTTTTAAATACTCGAAGTATGATTATGATTAAATTTGGACAATGGTAGATTTAGTACAGGGAAACAAACGCATAAACCCAAAAATGTTTAGAAAAATCAACGCTTCAATACCCCAAAATTTCAGCTACAGTTACATTCAAGACAGAATAAATAAATAATTAAAGAACTTTCTTAAATTTAGCAGATATATAAGTGTATAGTTCATTATTAAATGGTTTCATACAAATGAATAAGTAACATTATAATATAATGTAACACATTAGCCAACATATAAGGATAGAATTATTAAACCAAGGAAAACCTCAAAACTAAACTGAACTACATTTTTGTAAATGATCTTCTCTCCAATAAATGCACATAAATAACATTTTAATGAGTATTAAAAATACTAAACTTAATTGCTTCAAATAAAAATAAATAATTAAGAAAAAATGAGTAATAAAAAGTGACATAAAACAAATTAAAAAATAATTATAAATAAAAAAATTCAAAACTGTACCAATTAAATTATAAATGAAATATTGAAAATTTATTTAAATGCAACTTTAAACAGTTAACAAAATGAAATACTTTATTTTAAATATTATCTATTTATTTTCAAACATCATTATTTGCTAAGGGATCCAAGGTTCATAAATTTATAAAATTAATAATAAATTTTAATTTCAGCTGATCATCAAATATTAGTGTCATTTATAAATTAATTATTAGTTTATTAGTATAATTCATTGTTGTTGATGTTTTGAACACAGACTAGAGTATATTTTAAATAAGGCGTTTGTGATTAGAAGTGATAGATCATTAAGAAACCCCACCAGAGGAAAATGCTTATTGCACAAATTAAGTGATTAATTGATTTAACTTTCATGACACTTATTATTGAATGCATCCAGTTGGCCTTATTTAGACTGAACTAAAAATGTTTGTATACCTTAATTTTACCGATCATGCTTCCAATTAAGCTGGAAAATGGACTCATAATCGCTTTTTTTTTTTTAAACCAAACTACTGGGAATGCCATATTACAATTGTGGGGAACGTCTAGTTATGTTGTAAATAATGTAGATAGCACTTTGACGTGGTTGTCACCGATAATATAGATTCTAGTTAAGTTATGAATACATCAATTACTTCTTATGTATTTAAAAATAAGTTTGTTTTGAGAAATTTAGAGGTTGTATGGCATTTTTATTCTTTTTTTCTAGGGTATTAAGTGTTAGTTGCATTTGTTATTACTAGTTAAAGACCTACATATCCACATTTAAAAAAACCCCACACGTCCTTTGGTTATATAATTGCTGTTAAATTGTAGATTATAGTTAGTCTTGCTTGTAACTTACTCGTGATAGATTATTTTGAAAAGAAAAGAAACATTTTGCTATTTCACATCAAGTAAAGTCTGTTTACATACCTAGAATCGACAAAAAAATATGTAATGTTGAATTTAAAATATTTATTTTACATTTGGAAACTCATCTTTATTGCCTAAGATTTGAAGAAGTATTTGCTACAATTCTAATTAAATAATGTCCTTTTAAAATGTTTAAAACTTGTTTCATAATTTTAATCCTTTGTTTAGACCATAACATTTACAAGTACCATTGTACAATATTTACATCCATAATTTTTGAGAAAAGATATTGTTTTGAACCAAGCTTGTGTGTACCAGCAAGTGTATGCAGACTATGACTCACTCACCATGCCCTGTGCCCTGACCCATCCCGCAGCCACTGACCTGTATTGGAGCGAGCAAGACTCAATGAGGTGACCCGTGTCCACTTGCTCAACACAGGATCGTAGCACTCAACAGTTGCTAGCTCCGTTGTGCCGTTACAGCCACCCACTGCGTAGACTTTATCTCCCACCACTGCTATGTTGAAACGTCCACGAGCTTCTCGCATCGGTGCTAATGTTGCCCATACATTCTCTGAGGGATCATAGAGTTCCACACTGCGAAGACACTCTGCACGATCATACCCTCCTGCAAACAAATAGTTGAAGTAGCTTCCAAAGCAATTGTGATGAATTTTCTACACTTGCAAACTATACAGGGATTTTAAAATCTACCTAATTCTGCTTATTTTGTGTGTTTTTTTATAATATGAACATGTGATATATTCTATATACAGTAATATGCACCATATCAATACAAGCTTGGAAGCAAAACCCTATGTATCGCCCTCCACTGTGGCCAAACACAAGTTGCTATATACAAAGGATTGACACTATTGAAATTCAAATCTACAAGACCAACATTAACTGACACACTGTATTTTTGCCTGATTTATTTTTATTCGTGATTTGTATTGTTATTGCTGTAGAAAAATTGATTTAACATTTAACACCTTTTCGTAACATTTGAAAAATGTTAAGAAAAGGTGAATAAAGAGGTAATTTTATATAGATCCTTTCATACCAATTTACATATAGAATTTTGTATAGTATGAACCTGCCTTGATATTGTTTGCACTTTAAAAGGAGTATTTTTTTTCTTTCAGTTTTGGAAAAAGGCAACTAAAAATATTATTTCGGAATATATTAAAGTAAATTCTTACTATAAAGAACTAACAGATTATAGTATAAAACAAAAACAACAATAAAAAGTTGTCCATTTTAATGAAAGTCTGTTTTATAATTTATAATTAATTTATATTTATATTAAAAACTGTTTATGTTGTTAAGTGTTTGAAAATGGCTTCAGATTGTAAAGCCGAAATATCACATTTTTTTAAAAACGATGTGATGTGTAGCTAATTAACAACATCCGATTATCTGAATATTTGACTATTCGAGTAGGGTCTGGTCCCACCAATTGATTCGGATAGTTGGAGTTCTATAGTACAGAGGAGAAAAGTACTGCCACCAATGAGATCGATTATTATATGAAAACTGTTCGTCCAGATCACAAAGAAGACCCTTTTAAGTGGGGATCAACAAATGCCAAACAGTATCCAATTCTTTCCAAAATAGTCAAGATCTATTTCATCTCCTTCCAGCAGTGTGCATAGTGTGAGACTGGTGGTCTCAGAAGCAGGACTTGTATATGAAGAAAAACGTAACCGTTTACTGCCAAAGAATGCTGAGAAACTTATATTTATTCCCCACAACATACCATTAATTAAATTTGAGTATTGATTTGTAAAGTAATAAATATTAGTATTAATAAAAATGCTCTGAAATTTTAATTTAACATTGTTTTATTTTCATACTTAACTATTTGGCCGGATAGTAGACAGTATCTGGCCGAATATCGGATGCTATACATATTACTAGATAGGCCAGATACCAGATAGAAACAGGATATACGTTACAACTCTACTACATATATATACTGTGCCGTTTTAACATAACGATCGTCTCCCTCAGACAGTTCAGTGTTCCTCTCTGTGTTCCATTTAGTTTTAGTGACTTTGTATTTATTTTCTGTGTTCCTTGGCGTCAACGGCAAGCTCGCCATTCTAACTTTGCTGCCAACATGACATGTTTTAAGGCTAGAAACGTTTAGGTAAGTATTCGTAAAATTCCTTTTGAAACAGTTTGGTTAAAAATAGTGTTTATTAATCTCTCTTGTTCTCTTATATTTGTTGTTTCAGTAATTAATAAAGCTGTTGCCTTTTGGTGAAAATGTTTTCATTTTCAGCAGGTCTAGGTTAGCCCATGTGCCGATGTAAACTTAAATGTTGTCTTTTATAATTTGTAAATATGTATTAATTTATTTGTTGTTATTTTTAAGTATTGTTTTATTTTTTATGTTTTTCTCTTGTTTCATTGTTGTTTTTGTTATATGATTTATTGTTGTTATATTTTTGCAGAGTTCTATATTTATAAAAATGTTATTAGGCCTAATCATTTTGATTTACATTTTATTGAAACTTTCTACTATTAATATTTGATAATCTTGTTCTTTTCTTTTTTTTCTTTTGCCTTGAGGCCATATAATATATTTATAAATTTTCTGTAACATTTGATAAATATCGTAACTTTTCACAAACGGTCAACCTGTTTTGTCCGTAAATGTTTAATTTTTTTCTGTCACTTAAATTTTTTTTAATACTTTTCAATTAAATGTTTTTTTTTATTTTCATGTAATAAACAATATTTTTGCCTTTCAACTTGTTTTTTTTTTTTTTTTTCTGTATCGTCCTATTGAGTCCAGTGCCTTCGCACCCACCTTCGATGGGTTCAGCAATGTTTTGATAGTACGAGGGTGGGTTGCAACAAATAATTTAACACAAAATGTACAGTACGGTACTATTATGTACTGTAAATCTAGAAATGAAATATTACATGAAAGAACAAATAGGTTTCAATACTATTAATGATTTTGCTAATCATGGTATTTCCAATTGAGAATCAGGAATAGATTTTCTGGAATCAGAATCTGTATTTGACGTTATTCTTGTTCACTTACCACAGACAAGTAGATTGCCATTGAGGTTGGCACAACCAGCAGCACACTTGACAGACACCATGTTGGCCAGGCCACAGTACAGGTCAGGCTTCTCTTGTGACTGGATCTGAGTCTCAGGAAGGGGAGAAGGCGAGGATGGTTGGTTAAGGCGCAGCATTACAGACAGTGTTACTAACTTGCTGCCCAGAGTCACTAGTGCCAGGTATGAATGTTCTGCAATTTATATGGAATCCTTATTAAAATGTTTAATATAAGCAGATTCTTTTTTCTTCACTTTATCAATTTTCAAATATTACCAATAAAATACACTTCAAATTCCTCAACAAGATTCTTTTTTATTCAATGACATAATGATGAACAGTGCAAAGTGATTCATAATGAAAATATTTAGAATGAGTAAGTTATAAATTATTAGGGAATGACAGTAGCTTATTTAGTAATTGTCATATCCGTGTAGTTAATATTAAAACTAATATAGTTCCTATTGCAACTTAAGAAAGTTAGGAATCAACTGCAATAGCTAGCGAGAGTTCAATCTACTTGTTCTTAAAAACAAAAGGATTACAAGTGTATATGAATCTCATGCATGAATATCGAATGCACCATTCTATCCGATATATCTATATTCAACTCACATAAACTAACAGTACAAAATCATATGATTCTTACAGCTGAAAAAAAATATAATTTACACTCAAGTGGCTAACACCACAAAATCTTATTTTATTACAAGTTGATGCAACGCAAGAATATATATTTGGTTTTTACGATGACAGAATGGTAACAAGAGTTGCATGAAGCGAGACTTAAGCTTCCTTTGATTTTTCCTTCACTACGAAGGTCAGTAAATTTTACTCATTCACCGAATAAAATTGACTGCAAATCATACACATAAAATAAAGTAAGAACAATATTTTTACTAACTATTGATTTTGCCATTAAAATGGAATTACAGTTCCGACATATTTATATTCAATGTTTGAGGTCAAGAGTGCTATGAGATATAGCAGTATATGTCCTGCAAAGAGTTAAAAATTCAATAGATATTAACCCTTTCGCTTCCGACGTCCGATATATCGGACGTCATGGTTTTTTCGAAAACTTCCAACGTCCGATATATCGGACGTCATGGTTTTTTCGAAAACTTCCAACGTCCGATATATCGGACGTCCGCGGAAAATTTTTTTTCAGTTACTTAAATTCGTCCGATTATCATGAAACTATAGCAACGTATGCATAAATATACAGGTTACACTAGAAATTAGGTTTTATCGTCTTTGGAATAATAACTTTAATTTTACGCATCTTTGAATTTGAACATCTGTGACTTACAACTTGAGTTGTTGTTCTAAATCAGCTGTTTACTGCTAACCTTTAGCATATGTGTCCGTTTGATGTTAGCTGTGTTGCGTATTACTTTTAGTTGTTTTTAGAGTGTTTTATTTATTTCATAATTAGTATTTGCTTCTTTATAGTTTGTTTAGTGTTTATATCGAAGTGTAAATATGAGTAACGGTAGACGAGAACGATCGCCCATTAGCGAGAACACTATCTTCCATGAATTGATTGCGAATCAGCGTAAAAAAATTCTACAACTCAGACATTTTTAAAGGGAAGACCATACAAATTTGTAAGCATGTTAGCAACAAGATTATCTTTAAAATATATATCTTGAAAATGTTCTAAGATTTTTTTTGTGCACTGTAGGTTAGTTCAAACTACAAAAATAAAAAAAATTAAAAAGTATTTATACATGTATATACATATAAATAAACATTTTTTAACTAATAAATATTACTTTATCAATTATATTTATAGAGAATTTAATGACAAAAAAAACAAAACAAAAATCATTCAATTCCATTCATAAATAAAAAATATATAGCATATTTCTTAATTAAAACAATGCATTTTCACCAAAAAGGACCTTGGAAGTCTTCGCAAATACCACATAACGGACGTCGGAAGCGAAAGGGTTAAGGAACTGTGAAGATACTTCCACTAAAAATATAATCACATCAGAATAACACTCACATATTTTATGTTATTTATATCTCCTTTAAGTGGTTTAGTATAAATTTGCCTTAAAACAAAGACACAATTCGCCAATAACTTTTTAAAAGTTGAGAGAAACTGGGTAAAACTTGGAATAACATAATAAAACAGGTCATTAATAGTTTTACGAATTATGTGTTTAACAAACCTCCAACTTTCTTGGAAGCGATCAGAGAGGATGTGTCCTGTTCGCTTTCAGCAGGTTCAAGTGTATCTGTTCGGTTGTAGAGTAGAACACGGGGCTTGGCTGGCTGAATCTGACCCTTTCTACGACTCTATACACAAAAAGAGCAAGTTAATGGTAAAATAAGTAATAAACCAGAGTATTTTAAGTAAGCTATGTGAAATACATTAAGATCTTTAACAGCAATATTAATAACATAATGTTGAGAAAAGCCTTTATATTGCAATGGGCTATTGACAGAACTAAAATGAACGTAATCTCATTATTATTATATAATATATATGTTTTCAGTCACAACCTTGCTTTAAAACACATGGTTCGGATTCCAAACAAAGCCATAGGTTCTTTAGTTTTCCTGGCTATTGAGCTGTTAATAAATGGCTCTTTCTGAGGAACAGTCGAACTCAGTAAGTAAACAGACTACACAGGTCATCCACACTCATCCAACCGTCATGTAATCATTCATATTTGCCTTAACACATTCACTGCATCACGAGATCCCGGGGTCTTGTATCATAGGCTTACCGTGAATACACGGTGATGAAATTTGCATTTAATTCCTTATTTGCGTTTGTGATATTTTTCGTTGTAATTAATGCATTGTTGCAGGAGTTGAACTCTATGGAATAATTTTTCTTTGTGAATTTAATAGTAACCTAAATCTTACACGAAATCTATAGCTTACTAGTAATACGCTGCACCAGAGTAATGACATATTAGTTATATACAGTACAAGATCTATAGATCCGTTGATCACATTGTAGACTAAACGTCAATATTAGCAAACAGATTGTCAGCTGTTGTTTGAAAAGGTGGGAGAGTTGTTCCACGTGGTTGCCGAGTCGTCTGTTTATTTAAGACATAACTTCAATTTCTCAGCTGGAGTATAATTTATTACAGTACTTCCTTATATGCGACACAAGATCCCCAGGCCTCATGCTTACACGTTATATCCACATCCTGCATAGCACTTATTACGTCAGACACTTGAAAGTTCTAAAACAATAACCCAGAGTGCTCTATCTTTAATTGATGGCATGATATTGTGTGCAGAACTTCTGCTGCGCAACAAAATCTCGGGATTTCAACCCGCACTGAATTGATGATATGCAAAGAGACCCCGAGATCGTGTGATGCACAGGATGAATAGCCGAGAAATTATAATAACGCAGTGAACGTGTTAAAATACACAAAAGGTTGTGTCGGCATCTCATATGTATGAATGTAAGAAATAGGCTTATTTAATAACACGACTCTATCAATGCTATCTCCAACTATTAAGTTACCTTGAGTATGCCACTGATATTGGTGTATAAGGGTGATGCAATTGAGGCTATTGAGGGGGAATTCTCCTCATGAATGGTGTGGAAATTTCCCGAGTTACTACATTAGAAGCGTGCCTAGAACTTAATTTATCAACTTTGATAGCTCTTCGCATTATGACTGACTTGTTATTTAGTTAAACAGTGCTACATGGTCACACTGATTCAGTGAAAAGTCCTAAGAAGTCCTGGAATATAATTTTCACTCCAGAGATTAGTTTGTTCACTCATACTATAATAAGTAACCTTGTGATCTGGTGTGCTAGCATTATATTAATGGGTGGCTTCACAATCTAGTTTTTTTATGACAATTATTCAGGTTTCTAAGGATGCTGAAAGCAGCATACACAGACAAGCCACTGTCGAGTGACACCTGTGGATTAAGAGACTTCTCTGAACTGAACTCAACCTCCCAAGTTCCACTGGGCCAGCCAGTGATAAACAATGACTCATGTACTAGGCTCTTTATAAGACAATATTAAAACTTGTATACAGCTTCTGTATCTATGAGCTGTCTAAACTATTTTACATAATACCTAAGAGTAAACAAAACTAAACTAGAGGGATTATTTACAATTCTTAGCAATGCTTGATGAACACGATAATTTTACATACTACAAATATGTAATGATATAGAAACTTTAATCCCAATATTTCTGGCCTTATGTGCTCAAAGGGTTAATATACCAAGTCTGTTTATAATTAGGGGTGTGCGAGTAGTGATTTTTGAGTTCGAGTCGAGTAGTTGGCATTTTTTCGAGCGAGTATTTACAGAGGGATTTCCTGTTCACCCAAGACAACTGCAAAAAGGCAGACACCATCCTAGGCCTATGTTAAGTTTTGCCAGATTCGTAAATATATACCTCTAAACTGAACACAATAATTTTGATTTGTTGTTTGTAAATGTAACATTTGATAAATAAAACTTTTTACTTCTTGCCTTCCTTCATTTTGTCGCATTGTTTTGTTTAACCTTTTTCCTTTTTTCATAACTAATATTATGTAAGAAAGTATATTATTAATTGAAAAACGTGGATTATAAAGATTTAATCTGTTCACTCATATCACAGATCAGATTTTCTATGCAAGCCAATTATACTGTTTCACAGCCGGCCAATATGTTTATCTGGTGGTTCAGTTCAAAGTGTACCGCGAAAACGTAGCGAAACTTGTTGGCAAAAGCTGCATCCAACCAAACTGATGCTAAAATCCAGGCATCATTGCAAAATGCAATCATTTTCTTTCAGAATTGCCTCCTCTCAACAAAAAATTGACTGTGTACATGCCAAGAAGAGTGGATCTGTATTCTGTGGGTATTTAATTCAGTAATAACAAGGTTACAACTAACCGGAAATAAGCTCTGAATTATATAATCAAATTTGAGAATCTGGATGACAAAGACTGTAGTTCAATAGATTGCCAATAATAACTAAGCAGGTTTACTAAAAATAAATTTTAGAGTCGCTTAGGATGAATTAGTTTTTAAATTATGATCGGTAATGAAATATGTGCAACTTGAAACTACTTCGATACATGAGGCTACGTTGAACAACAGATAAGTAATTATGTCATAACGAGAAATTCATGAAAATCTGGTGTAATCGAATGAAAACAGTAGATGTAGTCGGCTAATATAATAGCTGATATTGGCGACGAGATGCAGTCTGAAATATCAGCTAAGTGCCAATTAGTGATACAGTGAAGATTTTCGGCAGCTAAATTATAAACTTATGATAAGACTTCGATTCAATAAAAATTATTTTCTGAATCTCTAAATTCGTCGTATTTTGTTTAGAAAAGGTCTTCCAACATGTTTCTCCCTCACTTGGGTTTATTCGTGATTGTTTTACAGTTTACATAGACAACAACGTCAATGTGAACAGGGAACCGTTCAGTAAGTTTACGAATCAAAATTATCGTACTTTACCACCTTTTACACTCCAATTGTGTATTGTCTAACCTAGCCAGAAAACCGTTCAAGAATTTGATAGGAAAAAATATCGTATGCGCAAATATTACACACAGTTTTGGCGCTCTAAGGTGTTTTCGAAATAATAATTAACAGATGTTCGCCACGGATATACATATATATTTTTTTTTATTTGACAGAAAATAAATCAATAATGTTGTGTCACACGCTGCTAGAACGCCATTACCATATTTTACAGTATATGATATGATACGTTATTTTCCTACATCAAATAATTGGACGATTCCCTGCTCAGATTAAAAAACAAAATAGACCTCAATTGACTCGTGAGAAATATACGATAATTTCAGTTCCAAAAAGGAGCTGAACGGTTCCATGCACGTACGTATACTAAAACTGAGATGAACTTTCGCCTAGAAAAGATGGGAAGTTCGATTCTTGGGATGTAAAGTGACCCGTTCTCGGGACCCTTTTGATTGAATGGTGTTATTGATATGAACACAAATATGCATAATTTCCACGGCGTACAGACCATTAGATTTGTATCGGTAACAGATCTTTTTGAGCATCTTGAACCGGATCTCTCGTCCCCTTTCTTGGGTTATAAAGACACTAACCAGCACTTCTGTTTTATTCACGCTATTTTAGGTTAGGTTACAAGTGACTAGTAGACTCGACAACCAACATGTGCGATCGCTACTACGGTAACTATTTACAGTGATCGCTACCTCCCAGTGATCTACCTTCTGTTGTTCACTTTGAATTGTACTAGTTCAAATCATAATGAACGAACTCGTTCACTATATCGACTAGTTCATTTGACTGTCGTCATGTACTACATATTCTTAGGCGTATTGTTTAGTTCATAATTACACATACCAAACTGATAATGTATGATTAAGGGTAAAATAAAACACAAGGAAGCACACATTTTTTATTCGTAACTAATAAAACTGTTTACTCTTAAAAATAAATTAAGATGTAAATATGATATTTCGTGAAATACAACTACTCAATAGAACTTCGAGTAGTTTTGGAAGCATCAAGCCCAGTTTGAGTAGTAAAATACTTGAAGTTTCGAGTACTCACACACCCCTATTTATAATATTTTTGTCTTATTTAACTATCTGCAGTACCTTGGTAGAAGGGTTAGTGCACTTCTTGGACATCTTCTTGTAGTCTTGCACTATCTCTGTGTCGGACACATCTCCAGGTGGCAACTCAGAGCAGTCTTGCAGCGTGTTGTCAAGAGCCAGGAACAACAAATGAGTCTGCAAAGCAAAATTAAGTAAGAGGTTAGGATATAAGAACTCGGGCAGGAATGAGGAGAAATAGGACATTAACTAATTAACCTGTGATGACAAGTCCACTAAACACATAAGACACAAAATAAAACATTGGACACAAACTAATGGTGCTATTGGTACATTCTTCAGGCTGTAGAAAAGTCTTATAAGTATTAGTGACTCTAAAATGTTATATCTATTCTGTTGTGTATTTTATATATCCTAGTGTTTATGTTTAGTGGACTTAACATTTCAGTTAAGTTTGCTAATGCTCTATCCCTTCTACTGTACTACTCACGAGGCTTACCAAGGCACTTGGCTTGCAGATGAGGGAAATAATACTAGGAGTGGAGGGGAGGGTAATCCCATTTTTATTTTTTTTTAATACAGCATATATAAAATGCGCTTGCTTCGCCTCTCTATATAGAAAAGTATTTCTTTTTGTCTCCTATGCCATTTGTTTACATTTATTATTACGGCCCATCAGAAAGGTAGTTTTCATTTTTTATTTAAACTAAAACATCTTATTGCTAAAATAAACAACTATGCTGTCTTTGTAAAGTCTGCTCTGGAAATCGGCACTTTAATTTGCTAAATTTGCCTATAAATCAAATTATAACATAATCAATATATCTATGAACAAATAAATCAAAAATAACTTTTAAACAAGTCATTTATTATAAGTAATAATTGTAAGAATAACCAATAAAAAAAATAAAGCAAAAAACGAGTAAACTATTATAAAACAGAACAACTTTTTAAATTGTGCTAGTGGATAAACGAAAAACAATAACAAGGTTAAGAGTCTGCAGAGACTGTTGGCCATGTTAGTTTTAATCCCATGAGAGCAATGTTATTTGCGAATCCATATTTATTGATATTTATTTATTTTTAAAGTAACCATATTGCGCATTGGGTTTACTTTTGATATTTTGAATACATACGCCTTGTTTTGAAAAATAGGTGCAAATATAAACTTCAAACTAAATATTGTTATTTTTGTACAAAACTAATTAAGAATTTGCAAAGCAATTCTAACGCGCAATTTCATTCTTGATCAAATACAATTTGTTTTAACAAAATCCATTTTAAAGTAACAGTTAATTTGGAGATATGTGATTGTTTGTCCGAGTCTAAATAACTTTGTTCCTATGGGATTAAAACCAACATGGTGGACAGCCTCTGCAGAATACTACTACTTAATTACAACAACTATTTCAATTACAGATGATTTCATGTTCTATTTTTTATTTACCATATGGCACACACTGGCTTAGCGGCTCCTCCCTCCCCAGTTTTAGTATTGCGCATCACTTAGCCAAATACGGTAAGCCTCACGAGTTATAACAATTCAATGTTTTTCAACCTTTTCACAAATTTTCTCTTTAAAAAAACCTCACTCGCCAGTGCACATGGGCTTGCAAGCCTGTGCGTGAGCTTTATTCAACGAGTGAATTACCGACCGTTGGCTCGGTGGGAATTTGAACCTTAGTCAGTCCGAAGTCTTAGCAACTGAGCCAACACGCTGGTATCTGTACTGCTTTTCCATAAAATAATTAAATCCAATGCTCTTTTTAGGGAGTCTGTAAACGAAATTGAATTTTTTTTAAAGAAAAGTAATTTTTATGACAAATAATACTTCTACATTTAATAAACATTCAAAGCCTATATTAGAATAATAAAAAAAAAATTGTAATCATTGAAACATTGTAAAAATATATAACGCTTAAATACTAAATATAAGTCATAGGTGATAATAATAATATAGAAATGACTTTTAAGTATCATGATATAAAATAATGAAGGTAACGATGCATAAAACCTGACAGAATGAACATAAGTGAAGTACTGATTAGCTGTGAAATACACAGTTAAAATGATGTTATTTGTAATAACTCTTACTGCTATCCAATAAAACTGCTTTATCGACATAGTTCTGATTGTTGACAACATTTTGCAGCACACTGAGAGCGCTTGAGAACTGACTCATCGGCATTTTTAAGTCCACTAGCCGTACCAAGTACAGCTTTCAATCGGAAAGGGTTAATTACAGTATAATATGGTTCAATTATAAGCAGATGAGTTGACAAACTGCAAATAAGTAAATAAAGTCTTTGTGTTTTGATTGTACCTTGGTAAAAGTATTCTTTTTTGAAGTCATAATACAATTTTGTTTGTCTAGTACATTTTATTTATAATTTGAGCGAATAGTGAAACAATATTTGTTAATTTTCAAAACTCTGTTGTTTTGATATACAATTGATTTTTTTTTTTTTTTACAACACGGATTTAACTGTACTTTAAAATATTTAATTTAGTAAACTTCAGCTCTGTTCTGAGAAGATCTTAATAGAACAGAAATTTTGCTCTGCCGCATTAAGCTAAATAATATGGCAAGCCTACTTTGCTTAAAAGCACTATTAAAAATTGTATGACTATTTCTGGCCCTGATTTAGTGCTTTTACAACTTCCAGCCTGCATAGGACCAAAAAATCCCTATAGACAAGTCAATTTATAACAGAATGGCTAAACTAACAAGACTTCATGAGTAGCCACAAACAGAATGGCTCATTGTTGTACCAATTGTTTCTATTCTCTTTACCACCCTAGATCTTTTGTTCCATAGTAATGAGCTACTGTATATATAACTATACCTGATCCATTAAGATGACTACAAAATTGCCTTAAATTTTGTATGACTCCTTATGGATGTGGTCAAGTCACAATCTATCAAAACAGACATAATATCTTCATAGTATTGCTAATCTTCATAAGGAGAAAGATTGAAATATGAATAAATAGGAATTAAATCTTTACCTTCTCAGTAAGATTGTTGAGACTGGAGTCATCATAAGATCGTCTGACCCAGTCAAGAACCAGATGGCAGACAGAATCACAAGTGACCAAACTCATTTCCTGCCGAGTCTGATTGAGAACCTCGATACGAACACAAGGCAGTGCCAGCAACACTGGAGTCTGACTCACCTCTTCAAACTGTAATCAACATTAAGGTAAGTGTACAATGTGCATGCCTCTAAAGTAAAAAATTAATGACAAGTGATCAAGTGAGTATTGTATGCAGCTTTCTTCTTTTACTGAAGATACAATATTATTTTCCACCTATGAAGGAAGTTCAAAATTTTTACTGGCAGGGCATATGTAGAAGATATAAGGGCTAGAATTATCACCCTTTAGAAATATCTAGAATAGTCAAGAACATTTGAGAGCATTACATTACATTCCAAAATGTTCCCGGATATTCATGAACGTTACAGAACATCCCAGAATGATTTATAACATTCCAGAATGTTCTCAAATGTTATGGTAGCCTATAGTTTTTATAACTAATTAAGCGCAAAGGACAAACATACCAACTAAATCCTCCTAGTTCTCTCACAGTAATATAAAATAATTATTGATTAATAGCTATTGGCCTTAATTTGTTATTTATTAGGTCTTTGGATTTGCATGTATTTTCCCTACATAAAATAGAGAAGAATCACTGAAACTATCAACTCACTACGTATTTCTTAACTTTGCTCATTTTCAACCTTAGTCTTTATCCAGATGTACTATGATATAAACTTCATATAGTTAATTCATTCATTCAGTTCATTGTTATATGTAAAATTTATGAAATTTTAGGCAACGCTTTTATAAAACATTTACAGTATTAAGAATATAATGAATATTGGAGAGAGCATTTCCTTTTTTTAAACCATACATTAAAGTATTTAGTAATAGGTTTTTCCATAACTTTATGACAAAAAGTATTCACCTTTGAATTGGTTACATAAGAAAACCGCAAGGGGCATAGAATTTTCTGTCAGTTCTGAAATTTACTGAACAATTAAAATACTATATATTTCTTTATTTTATCAAATATACATGTTACAATACAGATATAATACCCAATTAGGTTGTAACATTTCAAATACTCAATATTATAAAACTAGTCTACAAATGGATTTAACAAAAATCTAATTTTTAATATCCAATCTTGCGTTATACATTCAAACAATATATAATAAAATGATTAATAGTTAATACCCTATATATATATATAAATTTCAGTGACGCAAAACGTGTATTCACTCTACAGAAAAGAGCTGTAAGAGCCATATTGGGGTTAAACAAATTCACATCTTGTAAAAAATATTTCATTGACTTGACAATTTTAACTGTTCCTTGCATTTTTATCTTACATTGTTTATTACATGCCAAGGACAACTTAACTAACTGTGTTACTAGGGACCTCATTCATTCTTATAACACTAGGCAAAAAAGTCACATTGATATGCTCCATGTAAGATTAGCAAAATCTCAACACCACTTTTCTCATATCAGCTTAAAATATTTCAATATGCTCCCTGAAAATGTTAAAAGTGAACCTAGAATAAAGTTTAAAACTATAATACAAGAATGGCTGACAACTCAAGCCTTTTATGAAGTAAAGGAATACGAAGTTTCTGTTCACTCCCTTAGACTGCAGTGCTTAACCTAATTTTGTCATCTCAGTAGGTGATCTGTAGTAATTTTTATAATTCTCTGTTTTAGGCGATAAGTATGTAGTTTACTTTTAACTAATTTTATTGTACTCTAGTCTATTTAGCTACAATTCGACAATGTCGATTGCAATTCTTGTAATTGTTCAAAGACAATAAAGATATTCTTATATATATATATATTCAGTAAACCTCATCTTATCCAGACCCGAATTATTCGGATTCCGGTTTATATGGATCAGCTGACCGATCCGGTGGACGGTGAATTTTTGTTTTCTAAAGTTGTTACACCGCCATTAAATGTCCATTCTCTCATGGCAGCGCCAGCGATAAACTCATCACAGCCGCGTTGCTTGCATAGTATCATAGAAATGCATTGTAAATATCACATGTACGCCGACGATCTCCAAATATACCTGCATTTTTGTCCAAACATGGTAAACTACTCTATTCAGATGATGAATGCTGATATATCCAATATAGTTAAATGGGCGGAAAAGAATGGTCTTAATCTGAATAGCAGCAAGACGAAGCCAATTATCATAAGTCATTCCCGGCTCAGAAATGCAATCAACCATGATACCCTACAAGAGATAAGTGTAAATGGACAAGCTGTTCCTTTTTGTAGCAAGGTAAAGAGTCTTGGGGTAACAATCAAAACTACTCTTACTTGGAACGAAGCCGTTGTCGAGACATGCAACAGAGTATTTGCAGGAATGCACTCGCTAAAAAGACTTAAACACTTTCTACCTGCAGAAATCAAACTGATCCTAGTCAAAACACTCATATTTCCCTATTTTACTTACTGTAACTCAGTACTCAATGACATGACTGTATCACTTAGTGAAAGACTGCAAAGGACTCAAAATTACTGCCTCTGTTTCGCTTTTAACATACGGAGAGATGAGCATATAACTCCATACTATATCCAGTCTAAAATTTTGAAACTAT
>JAQJVL010007337.1:0-24463 GCA_035578905.1 Stictocephala bisonia | reverse complement strand
TTCTACTGTAATACCAAAAAAATGATAAAACAGACATACCTATCAGCAGAATTACTAGAAACACATTATGACAAGAAAATTGACCTTGAAAAATTTAGGAATTTGAAACAAAACAAATAACCAGCAATTTAGCCCACATCCCATGATTCCACCGAGGCCAGGGAGTCAGCCGGAATGCCTGGGTACCTTCGAATTAAAGAAAAGTAAAAATATAATACTGTAGATAATCCCCTTTTGGTGAATATTTAAAAATTAAGCAATTATAAAGAAAATATAGCACGGTACCGTTTCATTAAAAACTTACTTCAATAAAACAATACAAATAACGAAATAAATAACATAAACAAACTTAACCACTAGGCCTAACAACAAAATAAACAATCCCATAATTTAAACATTATGAATAGAAAATCTTAAAGATGTACAAAATATTTAGAGGTCACGGATACAAATTATTAAAAAACAAATTTAACAATAGGGGCCTAAAAAAATCAAATTTAAAAGAATATAACAATAACATAAACTAACTAAAGATTAACAATAACAGTAATAACAAATTTCTCAACAAAAATTAAATATATATATATGTGTGTAAAACAACTTAAAAATACACTGTCCATGAAAGGTACTATACCTTGCTTCTAGATCCATGAAAATGCCTACTGCATGATTATCTTGGTCTATATCGTCCAAGATAGACTTTACAAACTCAGTCCCTGCAGTGATGACATATTTACCTGACCTAAACCCATGCTGTTCATTATCAAATAAACCATTAGTTTCCAAAAATTCTACCAACCTGACATACATTACATGCTCATATATATTAGAAAAATTTGGCAATATTGACAATGGGCGGATAATTAGTAGGATCAGTAGTTTTGCCTTTCTTAAAAACGGCATTTATTTTAGAAACTTTTAATCTGCTTGGAAATATACCACTAACGAAAGAAGATTTTATAATGTGCATTAATGGTTTAATTAATTGGTATTATTAGTAAGCATCTAGGGGTCAACGTAAACCTATATAAAAAAAGGCAATTGGATATACAGTTTTGGAGAAATAGTGAAGAGTGGTAAATGGTTTATACATATATATAGATAATATGGATATTTTGATAAATCGTACTGTCAAATTTAAATTTACTATATCCATGCTTCATGTTTTAATTGTAATTTCAGGTCTGCAAGTATAAAAGATTGACTGAGCTGACAATTGAGTCTTCAGGCGTTGGAAGTCTTGACAATGTCCGACCAGGGGATTGTATTGTGTGTTTCAGTAAAAACGACGTGTATACTGTAAGTTAACTCAAGTACTCTATGAATCTATTGTATGATTATTTTAGATATATAATTCTTTATCTTAGAACTTAGGCTTAAGCGGCCGGTGTCATAACTAGAATCTACAGTTTCCGGTGACAACCGCGTCAAGGTACTATCTACAATATTTACAAGATGACCAGACGTTTCGCCCATACTATGATGTGGCATCCTCAGTGGTTTTTCTGAGACTGAGAACCTGTAGAGAACCTGAGACCGGAAACTGTAGATTCTAGTTTCTTTGTTTGCACACAAACCAATTGAAAATGTTAGTCTAGGAATGAGTACTATAAACATTTTTACAATTTCAGAAAAACAAAATGCACTTTCTTTAAGTAAATTTCATTTATTTATTTTCTGTTTTAAGTTATTAATAACTTAAAATTATAGATATCAACCATGAAAATAAGCGTAGTATAAAATGATTTTTTTATTCATTCAAGGCAGTATATAGTCATATGACTAAACCCAGTCTCTTAGACGTATAAAATTAGAGTTAATTATAGCTTTAACAAAGTTTTCTGTGATAAGTATAAAAATGTAAATGTTCAGTTTATTTGAAAAAAAAAAAAAAACGTAGGAAACATGTATGTTTTTAAGTAAAACGATTGATATTTTTATTTGTTTATACAAAACTGTAATATTACTGACAGAATGCTCCATTTTTTGAATTGTTTAATCGTTTAAATGGCTAATTGAAAGAAAACGTTTGCTGTAGAATTTATATGATTTAAAAATGTACCTTACAAAGTACTAATTATGATCTGGATTTTTATGCATTAACATACTGTCTAAGTCTTCTCGCTTGCGCATTATGCAAAATTCTCATTGGGCTCTGAAAACATAAATATGTTAAAAGTAGTGAAGTTGAGAGTTGATATTGGTCACTTAATAATATGTTCAAATTATATAATTTACAATAAAACCAATATATTTTTAATTTTTAACTTTTTTTTTTTTTTTTTTAACTAGGCCTTTCACCAGCAAAGCTGGCATCATCAGGCAACACAACTTTATTTGTAAACAAACAAGACAATAATTAGTTCTGAAAACAGATGTAAATAATTTAAAGATTATAAGTATAAATATATTGTAAACAATGTATAGTGTGTATATATATATATCAGAGTGTATAATTTTTAATAAAATAAGTTGATAATAAACAAGAATTTTGAATAGGTCCATTTTCATTGTTCATTAAAGATGAATTACTCTTGTTTATAAAATATGTTTCCCAGGCATTCAAGTATTTAGAAGATGAAACTGATTTTATTATTTTTGAATTTTCTTTGCTAATATTGTGATTTGTTGTCAAACAATGTCTAGCAACTGCTGACTTTTCTTCTCTGTTAAATTTAATGTGTGAAAAATGTTCTTTGAATCTTATTTTTAAATTTCTTTTGGTTTGTCCTATGTATTTTTCTTCACAGTTATCACAGTTAATTTCATAGATTCCTGATAGATTTTCATTTTTAATTTTGTCTTTAGGGTTATTCAGTTTGTTTTTTAATTTGTTTGTAGTTTTTAATGTAGGTTTGAAATTTGAATTTTTCTTGAATGAGTGTTGAATGGTTCTTGACAATTTTGTGTTAAATGTAAAACTTGCCCAATAATTTTCTTCTTTTCCTTTTATTTCTTTTAATGTAGTCCTTGATCTTTTAATTTGTTTTTTAACAGACTTTTTTAAAATATTATCAATTAGTATAGGATCATATCCATTGTCCATTGTAAACAGCAATATTTTTGATATAGGAAAGTTCTTTTTCAAAATTGTCCTCATTCAAAGGCGTGTTTAATAATCTATAAATCATGTTGTTGAATGCTGCTCTTTTTTGAGTTGGTGGATGATATGAGTCATTGGTGATGAATCTGTTGGTGTGAGTTGGTTTTCTATATATGTTAAAATCAAGATTTTGAGAAATTTCATTTCTTGAAACTAAAATATCTAAAAATGGTAATTTTGAATTCGATTCAGATTCATATGTAAATTTTATTATTGTGTAAAAAGAGTTCAATTGACTAAGAAAGTTATTTAAATTTTGATTTGTGTTAAATATTGCAAATATATCATAACTTGCAACTTATAAGATGATTCATTATAAACTAAAACATCATCTTGAAAAGGATTTGTACATATGTTATTTTGTTTTGAGTCATTCGTATTTAAGGATATTAATTTTTTATCTAGTGTTATTTTCTTTTTATTATATTTGAAATCAATAGAGTCTAATATATTATTATATTTTTCGTTGAAATAATCTGATTCTACACCATTTAAACTTTTGGTTATGTACAAGTGTTGTTCAAGTGACTTCAGTTCCAAATCTTGTTGTTAAGCATACATGTTTTTAATTTCTAGTCTAAGCCAATCAAATTTTGCATTTAGAATTACTTTTTCAGTTGTTTTATTTTTAATGGGTGTGTTAATTTTGATGAATTTTGGAAAAACTGTATTATACTTACATTGTTTGAGGAATTTGATGTCTAGGGTTATGAGTCTTGCTTTTTGTTTCAATTTGTGTAATTTGTTCAACTCTTTTGACTTGAGTGTCATTTCAGTAGTGAAGTTGAGAGTTTATATTGGTCACTTAATAATATGTTCAAATTATATAATTTACAATAAAACCAATATATTAAAAATATATTGGTTTTATTGTAAATTATATAATTTGAACATATTATGTTAAAAGTAGTATAATTCTATACAATTTATCTCCTCTTTAGAACAAGAAAACTGTTATGAATAGTCTACTGTTATACAACTTTTCTCCTATTTTCAGCAAAAATGCTGCAATGAAGAATCACATTTTATACATCTTATCTGTTCTTTAAAATTAAAAAAAGCTGTTATGAATACTAGAATTTTATACAACTTATTTCCTTTTTACAGAAAAAAGGCTGTTATGAATAGTTACATTTTATACAGTAACTCCTCTTTAAACCAAAAGAGCACTACAGTTTTGTAAATTAAGAATTTATTTGTTATGTCTCATTTTTTGTCCTGAAAGCTTACTTTCGGCTCTATTGTACTAGCATGTTGGCTAGGTGAGTCGAGGTATTGAGGCACGAGGGATGGAGGTGGGTGTGATCTACGGAGGTCTTCCACCGGGTACCAAACTGGCACAGGCACAGAAATTCAATGATCCTGACAGCTCATGCAAGGTACTTGTTGCCACAGATGCTGTTGGAATGGGCCTAAATCTGTGAGTCAATATATTTTTAGCTACAAATGTTTTTAATGTGATCAGTCAAATTAATGTTTCAATATTCAAAAACTGATGTAGTTTATGTTCACAGTCCTCAATAGTAATGAATCTTGTTTAATTTAATTTTATAAGATGTAACAAACACTCCAGTAAATCAGTTTTTTATTTAGTAAGGCCTTTCGGTAACAAAGTTACCATCTTCAGACAACAATTCCTCAGTTGGGAAAAGAATCATCCAATCCAGTAATAAGTTTAAAGGAACTGGTCATTTAAGGGGATTCGGATGACCCTATCCTACGCATGTTAAATATGTTGTGTTTATGTACCTTTTTCTAAGAAACTATAAAAGCTATCAATGTGGTCTGTTTTTTATTTAAAAGAATAGGTCTTTATTTATATTTTAAGCAGAGGATATTGTAAAATATTGATTACAAATATTTTTTTTTAATTTTTTTAAAAAAGTTCAAAAAGTTCCAAATGTTTTAATGAAAAACGTTTCTTTTAAAATGTTGTAATTGACATATCTTAAAAAGCTGTGCTTAAAATGTGTATGAGTACTTCCTCTTTGAAACAAAAAAAATTTATTTTGATATACTTTATGGTTATTGAGAAAAAGGTACATTTGTCTTGAAAAAAGTGATTTTTCAGAAATCGCAATTAAAACAGAACGCTACATTCACTACAAACAACTACACTTTTGTAAGTAAATTTTCAATTTTTTTAAAGTAAACTATATCATAGCACTGATCAACACTGTATTCAAAGTGTTCATAATCTACTGTTAGGTCCTACTTTCTTTTCAGAAGTACTGACATTTGGAGAGATGTTATTATTTTCAGGAGTTGAGATAGACCTAGGCAAACTTTCACAGGATTCAATTTCCGTACACAAATGTTTCCTAATACCACTAAACTCATGCCTACGTTTTCTAAACCATTTGGTAGATCTTGGCATCTTCACTATTCACTATGATAAAAACTACTTACTAGCACTAAATAACTTACTAGCACTTTGAAACAATCAAATAAATATAGTCACCCTGGAAATGACAACACAAACAACTAAATTGTTTTTGTTTATGTTAATAGCTAAACATTCAAACAGCTGTCAATTCATTGCCTAGCTATCTAGTTATGGAAGTTATGGAACAACATAGGAAAATGAAATACTGTTACATTTAATAAAATATATGTATAACAAACCGGAATAACAGAAACATGATCTGCAGCGTAAAACTACTAAATTTTTCATGTGCGTCGCTTTTGATAAACTTTAATAATATGAGTTGTAGTTATCAAAATTGCCTAAAAGAGGTATTAAATTAAACCTAAAAACACAGAGAATCAGTTGTATTACTAATCTAAAAAACTTTTAAAAAATTTTTTTTGGTCATCCGACTCCCCTTAAGAATTGTTTTTGGCTGTGCTTTATATTTTTATACATACATGACTGACCATGTACTCCTGTTTGTTCAGACAGGTCCACCCAATATTCATCTTAAAAGTCTACCCATCACCTGACTTTACATAGTTGGTTGACCTGTCTGGTCAGCAGATTAGACTTGTGCTACTCAAAACACATCACTCCACACAGCTATGTACAGAATTTTGTGTGGACTCATTTCTATAAATTTGCATAGCCAAACATAAATAGATAAGCTATATAAAATATTAAAAAAGCTTTTTATATTTTATTCATATATCAAATTATTGTTTTTCCTGTCTTATTGTATCAGTCTGCTTACATAAAGAGATGTTTACTTTTATTAACAGAAGAAAATCATTGGTGGAGCATCACTTTTTGAAATAAATGATAAAAATGTAGCCTACTTAATTGGAAATTGAAACAGAATAAATACATTTTTAGTTTAATGCATTGACAGAGTATGTACATGTTTAATGCATTGATGAGGTATTAAAGTAGAAAGTGTGTACTCGAAAATTGGGCAAAGTCACCGCTCTGCCAGTCACTTTTTTTGTTAATCCAGTTAATTTAAGTTATAACCTAACAAATACTCAGATACAACAGAACATTGGCAGAAATCATATACTCAGCATTGCAAATACAATGTCACGTCCTAAGCGATGAAGCATGTGCTAAAACTTTTATTCAAGGTTAAAAGTCATAAAAAACTGCCTTTTCAAATTTCTTATTTATGGTAAATTTTATCAAAAAATAGTTTAAGAAAAACTTGTAGATTGTAAAATGATTTACAAAAATATGTTCTAATATGTTAATTATGTTAAAATATGTTTTTTCCCCTCGAGTCACTGTTTTTTAGAAATAGCGAACTAGGGATGGACGGGTCTCGAAATTTCGGGAATTCCTCGTGAAATTATAATTCTCTTCCTGCGAGAAGGAAATTTTTTTACTATTGGGAATTCCATTCAGAAGTTTTTTCAATCGTTATTGTAAAATGTAACCAACTAAATAGTTCAATCTCAATAACGTGGCTTTAATCCACATTCATGGTCAATTTCAAATGTTTCAATGAATACAAATTAAAGTGTAAGGCTAACAAAAATATGATAGACTTATCTCGATAAGCGTGGAATGTAATTGATTGCTTATGGTGTGGCAGTGAAGTAACGAAATGACAGTTGACTCGACAGTTGGGGGCGAACGTAAATGTGACGTTCTTATGACCTGTTCGTTGGACAAGGATCAATGTAAGTGAATGAGATATCCGGATCATGATACTAAAAAAGATCCATTAATGTCGAACCCGTTAACCAAGATCTGATGATCCAACCAAACAAATCTACTTTGGGACAGAACCGCTGACCGAGACTCGAATGAAAAGTAACGAAAACTAAATGAGCCTATATTCCAATGTTCATTTGCGTCAGTAACATAAAATCGTTCAATGAAACTGCACTCGAGAACTGGTTCATAACCGATTGATCCGGATCACTTTGAGAACAAAACTTCCCTTCCTCGTAAAAGTCGGACATGTTGTACGTACAATGAACCATTCTGCTCGTTTGGGAACTGAAATTATTGTATATTTCGCGTGAGGTGAATGTGATCCGTTTTGGTATTTAATCTGAGTAGGGAATCATTTAATGATTTTACAGAGGAAAATATCGTATTATATACAAAATATTGTGATGGCGTTCTAGCATCATGCGATGTAGCAAACTTTATTTATTTTCAATTGATGATAAAATTAATAGATATATCCGTGGCGAATGGCAATTAATTATTTGTTTGTGAATACTTTAGATCGCCAAATCTGCATGTAACATTTGCAGGGATACGATATTTTTTTCTGTCAAACTGTCTAACCGTTTCCTGACTAGGTTAGAAAGTAACACAGATGGAGTGTAAAATGTGGTACAATACGATAATTGTGATTTGTAAACTCCCTGAATGGTTCCCTGCTGATAATTGTTACTACTACGTTGATGTTTTAAAAATGCAAAACAATTCAATCCAAATAATCATTTCTGATTATAATATGGACAGATTTAGCTATACGGAACATAATTTTTATTGAACCGAAGCATTGTACTTTTCGTTTTTAATTCATAAATTTATAATTTACCTGCACAATAACTTCGTTGTATCACCAGTTGGCACTTAGTCAATATTTCAGATTGCATCTTGTCTGGCTAAGCCTACTTTTGCCGATTACGTATACGCTTTTCACTCCAATACGTCAGAAATTGCTCGTGATTAAATGATTTATTTTTGTTCAGTATGGCTTCATGTATCGAACTAGTTTAGAGTTGCTTACACTTCATTATTGATCTTAATCTATTAAAAATAATTGATCCTAAACAACTTTAAATTTAATTTTAAGATTTAGGTGACAGTCATTACTATCGATCAATTGAACTATTTTGGTATCCTGATTTTTCATATTTGATAATATAATTCACTGCTTATTTCCGGTTAGTTGTAACCACATTATTACTGAATGAAATAACCACAGATCCACTTTTCATGGCGTGTACAACATTTACTTTTTTGTTGAGAGGAGGCAGTTTTGAAAGCTACCGACTGCGTTTGGTGATGACACCTGAATCGTACGTAGTAGAATCACTTGTTGGATCATCCAGCATTTGCCTAAAAGCTTTGTTGCTGTGATCAGAACTCAGAACTACCACATCGGCCGTGTGAGTGGTTAGTTGGCAGTCACAGAGAAGAAACAGATGTTGCTTTCTTATGAGCAAAGTGAACACATTAGTGGCATTAATTCTATTTATAGAATTAAAACAAATGCACATATCTATATGTGCAGTAATAATTACTACGTTAATCCTTGAGGTTTTTTTTTTGGGGGGGGGATAAGGAAGAGACAGCCAATATGGGCTTTGTCTGTAATCTCAGTTCCTAGTTATTATGTAGATCAGTTAATTAATTCAAGAATTCATTAATGTCTAGTTTTTATGGTGATTTTAATTAAAATTGGCATGTAAAAAGTAACTACCATTCTTATATTTCACTTGTTACAGTTTTAATTCAGTTAGCTCTTAAAATATTTATTAAGAACTATATCAGATAAGATTGTTTTGTTTATTAAGAGTGTAATATGTCATTATTTAGTCCAAACCTGTTTTAATTTATTTTCTGTTTTTTTTAGATAACAGGCAAATAATAAAGATAATTCAAAATAGTAGTGCATAAATGTGCCTTAACATTAGTGGTTTAATTTCTGACAAGATCGCATACCAATAAATTATTATTACTTTAAAATGATTCAGTGTATTTGTTGTATCTTCTAAGTTTGAAAATTATGTACACTAAGCTTGAGAAAATTCCCTCCGAAAATTTCTCGAAATTTGGGAGGAAATTAATTTTCCTCTCATTTCCCTCCCGAACCTAAAAATCTCCTCTCGTCTATCCCTACTTTTTACTTCAATACTAGATACCCATTTTGAATCCAATAGATATAAGCTATATTTTCTTACGTAATTTTGTCTATTAAATCTGAATATATTTGTAAAAAAAAAAAAGTGCAATTTGTTTAAAATGCAATAGTGTAAACAAATTATCTAAATAATTTTTTCTCACCCCAGTCTAATTTTTTTACATAGTAAGGCATATTTTAAGATGAAAGTGATCTTTGAACTGTCCTAAAAAAAATGTGTATATTTAAAGTTTTTAAGTTGTAAAAAAGTCATAGTTTCTCTATTTCAAAGCAGCAAGACTAAAAACTATTGGGTTTAGGTAAAAGTTCCAAGAGATTTTCATTTCAAAATAAGTATATTAAGAGAGATAGGACATCAGCAAACTTACCTTAAAAGACAAGTTCACTAACATCAGAGTAGTAGTCACAAACACAAAATACACAAAAGCTCACAAATTTTCAACACCACTGGCATTTTCTTCAGGTGAGTAGTGGGAGAGAGAGATTTCAAAATAAGTTATTTTATCAGAAACATTTGTTTTTACAATAACAAAATTTCAATAAATTTGCAGAATTGTCATGCATATGATAAATACAAATTATAAAATGTTTAAATATGATTTTTCCTTGTAAAATAAAATTCTTTTTGGAAAACAGCCTTTGAAGTGAATATTTTTATTTTTATATTGATATTTTTATATAAATTGAAGACTTATAGAGATATGGTAGTTTAAGGTTGCGCGTTGAAGTCGAATTCTGTGTGCACCAATTTATAAGGGAGCTGCGGCACCTGCTGTACAGCGCAATGCCTCGAGGTCCCCTGCCAGACATTCTGTATAAGTACACCAAACTCTACCGGCTTGGCAACCATACCTGTTCTTTTAAAATGAACCATCAGCTATGTCATTAGTATTCAATGTCTCTTTGCAGTGAACGCACATGTATATACCTTACAGTTGTTATTTTTATGTGCACATTTCTTATATTTGCTTCAAAATTTTAACACTTTCAAAAATGTCAAAATTTTTTTTATCTGTGGCAACTCTTTGAGTGAAGGTAATACTGTTGTGTGACTCGTGGGATACAAACTTTGACTGATTCAAGTATTGTATGAAACGATGACTTTTTACAATATTTACAAGACCAGACATTTGTAACAGTCTACCAGGAGTTTCGGTAAGAGTATACTAAGAAGTTTAGTATTGTTGCTGCAATTAAAAGATCGAACGAGTAATAAGCAAGTGCATCTACGCTGAGTCCACCTCATACAAGAAGAAGAGAAAGTGTCTCAAATTTTCTTTTTAAAACATGTTGTTTGTTTTGTGGTGAAGAAGCAAACAAAGTAGATGAAACAAAAAGATTGAAAGAAACTCGATATAGAAAACAAAGTAGATGAAACAAAAAGATTGAAAGAAACTCGATATAGAATTTGTAATGTCACTACTTTTTTGTGATTGTTAACAAACGTATTCTGATTCAGCAGACAAAATATGTTAGTAAACACAGCTTGGATCTATTGCATTCAAAATGGGTATACAGTGTTTAAAGTAAAATGATTTTCCAATTTCTCCAAAACGGTGACTCATAGAATAAAAAAAGAAAGAATATATTTTATAAATCATTTTACGATCTATAAATTTTGCTTGAACCATTTTTCGATAAAACTTGTATGATAAACCTTTTACGAGGAATTTGCCAAAAACAATTTTTTATGACCTTTGACCTTGAATACAACTTTTAGCACATTTTTTATTGCGTAGGACTTTTGACATTGTATTTGTAATGCTGAATATTATCATGATATCAGTGCCTTATCCATAATCAGTGTCTTATAATAATCCTTATCCATTCTAAAATCTATTTACAAATTCCAAAATTGATTGAATAAATAAATACAATGTTATAAAATATACACAGCAAACCCTTCGTAGCCTATTAATTACATATATAAACAATGTATCTTCAACACACAATTACACTTCAAGAATGTATACAAAAAAACCTTATATAAATAATGTATATAAATAACACTATATATTATTTACAAACAATGTTATGTCACACACCAGCAAGACACTGACAGCAACTAATGTACACATAACACAGCAGTAATGGAGAAATTGAAAACCGAACTACAAAATTCTGCTTCTCATCATCATATTTTAGTCGTAGTGAAATTCTTTGCTGCAAATTTATCGATCACCGGTTGTTGGGTTAAATTCTTTCTTAATCACTAAAAGTGTATAGAAAAAATAGTTTAGAGCAAAATTTTAATGAATTAGTTGTCTAAATGATAAAGTGTTAACACAGGAGTATCCGCAGAGTTGTTTTCTACTCATTGATCAAGCCTACAATGAATGAAAAAGGGGAGAAGGAGATGGACATCATATCTGTATCCCAAGCTCTACAGATTGCAGGACGTGCCGGACGCTATGGAACTCAGTTTGACAAGGTAGGTATATTGCCACAGAAATAGTATATGCACTTTAGAATGGATTTTTGATTTGGTGTTAGGATGAATTCAAATTTTCATTAGCAACTCATTTAATCGCTGCTAGCTAGCAGAACTGGTTAACTTTTTTATTAAAAAAATGTATATGGTCTTGTGATCATTATGTTTTATGAGATGGAAGTTTGCGTTGTGTTTTACACTTAATGACTATCATATTAAAATATTACAGGATTAACAAAGGACAGTATACAGTACGACCTTGATTATCCAGCCTTGCTTTATCCGGCTGTCTGTGTCATCTGGCTTGACAATCATATGAAAATAATTTTGTTATATGATAGAATAACAACTACGTGGAAGTGCCTTTCAGCTTCATAATGCAAATCGCGAACACAAGTTTCAGTTCGAACACAAATTTTGAATATTGCAGGTGCTATTCTTTAACTTGTTGTGCATTAACGGTTGTTACTGTGTAACACATATGAAAATCAGAAACAGCAATTTGTTTACTTCTGTAACAGAGTGGTTAGAACAGTCCATTTCTCATGTAGGAAAGTGGAATAGTTCATTAATTACACATCCTCAGCATTGTTAGTCCTTTATTTACTGTGGATGAGTGAAAAACTCTCGTTCATTTAAAGGATGTTGTTACTTAACATCCTTTTTAAATCACTAAAATTATACTGTATAGAATAATATAGCAACTTAAAATCGTGTTATTATGTTGGAATTTTAAATGAGTATAAATGAGTATCGTGTCTTACGATACACAATATGTAGTTGATGGCCTCATTGGTATCGTCAAAATTTGCGAAACGAATTACAAAACTGATTACAGGCTTTTTGAGAATCTTATTTATTTTAGATAAAGTATATTAGAGAGATAGGACATCAGCAAACTTACCTTGTGTGTCTGTCTCTCTCTCTCTCTCTCTCTCTCCCTCTACTCACCTGAAGAAAATGCCTGTGGTGTTGAAAATTTGTGAGATTTTGTGTATTTTGTGTTTGTGACTACTACTCTGATGTTAGTGAACTTGTCTTTTAAGGTAAGTTTGCTGATGTCCTATCTCTCTAATATACTAATTCCTGGCCTAGTGCCCTTTAACCTAACCTTATTTTAGATAAAATAATATGCATGTCCTGTTTTCACGATTAGCAATTGAAATATTTATTTTCTGCCTTATTTATTTTGGATTGGTTGAAGAAGAAAGATGTTTAAAAATTGCCTTTGGGATTCTTAAAGTAATTTCTCTTTTCTGTTATCTTACATAAAACAAACAAAAAAATAGCGTGTTTCAATACAATTTGTGCTGGTAAAAGCTGTTACTTAAATCAATATTGTAATAGATCATTTTGCAAACTTGTGAAACAATTTTGAAAATTTTAAGCTGTAATCTATAAGTAAAATTATAACAGCTTTTAAAGAAAATATTGCACTTTATTTAAATTAATGAACTACTTTTATAAAGTATTCAACCTTTTTAGGGCTACGTTACAACATTTAAACATGAAGATTTGCCGACTCTGCGTAACCTACTGTCTCAAACTCCAGAACCTATTACCGCAGCTGGCCTCCACCCTACAGCAGATCAGATAGAGCTATACGCCTACCATCTTCCCAACTCAACATTAGCCAACTTAATGGTAGGTACCACTGTGCAGTATTCAGTTTAACTCTAGTTGAACCCCAGATCCACTTTTGAAGGCTTCAACACAATTTGTATGTTCTTATGTGACAATCATCAATGAATAAACATATATTAACTATGCTATCCTTATGTAGTTGCCGCCAGGTTGAGCTTGTTGCTCAGCAGCTTAGAGTGATACAGACAAAAACAGAGAGGGCAGCTTCCTGGAAAGAGAGGAAGATTACAAATTGCCATGAGAATAAGAGAGACAAAGAAACAATTACAAATTGCCATGACAGGGAGGTAAATTTGGAGAGTGGTATTAAATTGGGCAAGGGGTATATGGCAGAAAATCTCAGCCAATACTGCGTAACAGCAGCCACGCTACGCTCATTTTGTCTGCTACTTATAGTCTGACTATTTACCTATCTCTTTATGCTTCTTGCGGATGTGTATTCATTGCAATCATGCAAATACATTAAACAGAAGACATATGTTTAACCCATTGGTGACGAACTACGAGCCGGACTTGTTCTGTGTTTAGTTTTATCTAAATGAATGAATAAATGATTTATTTCCAACAGCAATATATATATATATATATATATATATATATATATATATATATATATAGTTTTTTAATTAGCATAATACGTGTTGGTACATATACAGTAAGTAAACGTCACACAACACAAATTTATTACAATATAAGCACAAAATGCACAAATATATTACAATACAAGTAGAAAATGCACAAATATTATGGTGATCGATTTCGGTGAACCACGCTCACCTTCCTCAGACCAGAGGAATTCACAAAAGCAAAAGAAAGATTCTTTTGTGAATCCCCCCGTGCGAACGTGTTAACTATAACCTAATGTTCCCTAAACTAATCCAGTTATTCAATAAATCAATCTCGGCATTAGTTTTTAAATGTCTAACAATATTATTTTTAAGTTTAAGTTTATTTGAATTGGAAATAAAGTTTTTCAGTTGATTTATCATCATCCATTAACATTTCCTTTTTCATGGGTCGTCGGACACTGTCTATTCCATTTTCGTCTATTTTCAGGTTTTCTCTTCTTCCTCTTGTCTTTTCTACATCCCTCTTCTCTCCGCATTCTTCTACACTTGGTCCTCCCACTTTCCTCTCAGTCTTCTTCGTCAGGGCTATTCTTGGCAATCTGTTATTTCCCATGCCTCATCCACTGTATTCTTCTTCTGTCCATGGTCTCTTGTAGCGATATCACTTTCACCTTTCTATGGTTATTTAATTCTTAATCCTAACTCTTTTTCTAGTCTTCTTTATTTGTCTTAAAAATATCATTTCTGCTGCCTGTAATCTGCTGACATCACCTTTTGTCCATGTCCAAGTTTCCATTCCATAAACCATAAACGGTAGAATCTGGGTTATCCGAGCCCCTATTAGCCGAGCCTCCGAACCGTCACAAGATGTATTTATGATATTGTACCCTACTATAGTAATCATTTTCCCACCCAAATGCATTCACTTATGACACATCACCTGACACCATCGGCTTAGTCGACACTGCTCTCATACTAAATGTGGTTGTTTTAGTGTGTTGACTTTCGTGATTTTACAGTACAGTATTGGAAATATTACTGTAATTTATTGTTTACTGTTATTTTTCAATATTTTATTCAAGTGTTTTGATATGGGTGATAAATGGTTGACAGTTGTTTATCTTATAACGAAATTGAAATGATGTATCAATCAGTGTTTTCGTCGTCTATGTATAAGACAAATGTGGTATTGATACGATAATTTTGTTCCGTTAAAATGTTGAATGGTTCCCTGCACTATTAACAGAGTAATGTAGATTATGTTACACAACAGGATAAATACGATAATTTCGTTCGGCAATCGGACTGAACGGTACCCTGTACTTAAAACCAAGACGCGAATACTACCGTGGACCATAGTAGAATTCTTTATGAGATGACATTCATGTAACATGTCTATTATTGGATCTATTATTGGATGTCTATTATTGGTCTATCTATTGGACCTCTGCTTTTTATCGTGAGTATCAATGACCTGCCATTTTCAGTTAATGCCTCGTCATTGCTCTATGCAGATGACACTACATTTTTCAATTCTGGTACTATCTGTCAAGAACTTAAACAGCTCGTAACTAACACTATTACTGATGCAGCCAAATGTTTTGAGTCAAATGGTTTTTTTCCAAAATGAAAGTAAAACGCAAAACCTTGTATTTAGTTTAAGGCCACTAGATAAAGACTTTACTGATGGAGAATATTTCATTCATGTTAAATTTCTTGGTGTTTTCATTGAAAATAAGCTTACTTGGAGCCCTCATACAGTATTTATGTCTTCTAAATTGTCAAAAGTAGTTTACTTGTTGAGACGACTGTCAAACTGTGTACACCAAAACTATGTCAAAACTGCATATTTTGCCTACTTTCAGTCCATTCTTAGATACGGATTGATTTTGTGGGGTAACTGTAGTACAATACAGGATATCTTAATTATTCAAAAGAAAGCAATCAGAGTAATATGTAAATCAAGTATCTCTGAACACTGTAGACCACTCTTTCAAAAATTACAGATTCAAACTGTAATTAATTTATATTTATTTGACACTGTTGTATATATCCTTAATAGACCAGAAATGATGACTTTTAATTACAATATCCATAATTATAATACAAGAAACAAGAATAGCCTAGCAACTGGACACAACAGCCATATTGTAATGTCAGTTAAAATATATAACCATTTAAAAACCTAATTCTAAAATACCCTATGACAGTTTTCAAACACAAATTTTATGTCTGGCTTCTAGAAACCCCCATGTACAATATAGATGAGTTCTTTAGTCAAAGGAACATTGATTTTTAAGCAGCTAGCTCAACTTTTTCTTGTGTACTGTCATGTAAAAGGCTAGCTATCTATATGTTTGTCTAAATATTTATTTGTCTCTCTGTGTTGATCTGTTTGTCTGAATATTTATTTATCTGCCTGTATTATTTGTGTTATATGTTTACTTGTTTATTTATTTGTCTGTCTTCTTAATTTATCAGTTTGTCTACTAATTATTTATATTTTCGCAGATTTGTCATTGAAATAACTTGACTTGGCCAAGAGCCATAAATATTACTTTTTCAATGCTTGTAAAAATAGTCTTATGGCAAATAAAACATTTATTATTATTATTATTAACATTGCTTATTTAAAGATTTTTTTAGCTTTTTGGAGTTATCTGAATAGAGCGATCTCTCTATAGACATGCGTGACTTGTGAGGATGGTAATCACGGTTTAACGAAATCAATTTTGCCACCTTACACGTACAGTGGTATTCACTCACCCACCCACCCTTATACGTACAGTGGTATAGATGAAACGAAAAGTAGGGTGAGACAATTATACTGGGAGATCGGTTAACATGAATGAAGGAATACTTTGCTTTCATTGTCAACAAATATAACGTCAGAGAAAATTGCCCATCCTCAATACTGCCTATGGACGTTACATTAGATTTTTACTATTAAATTTTAGTATTGTAGTTTTTTACTGACTGTGTCGTAGAGTTTTACAATCGAATACTTATTCCCAACTTCTTGTCATCTTGCGGTAATACATCTTTCAAAAGACATAACTTGATGTTCTCACTTATTTACAGAACTTTAACTACAGTTTTATACTTTTTCGTTGCTTTTATATTATTTTTACCATATCCTTCGTATTATCCGATTTTTTACGTATCCGAGGTGGTCTCAGTCCCAATTACCTCGGATAACCGAGAGTCTACTGTAATAAGATCGGTTGATAATATATCTTGTAAATCAATATCTTTATTTCCTTTTCAATATTCCAATTACACATTATTTTCTTTGTCAGATTAAAAAACTGTCTACTATTCTCTATTCTATTACCTGTTTCTTCTCTTATTGCGCCTTTGTGTTATTTTACTCTCAAGTTAGGGAAATTCATATTACTCTTGCAAAACATGCACATTATTTGACACATCTTTCCATCTTCCTTCTGTTCTCTTTACCTTCATTACCTTATATTTTGTATGTTCATGTCTAAACCACACTATTTGTTGCTTATGACCAATTATTCAACTCTCGTTTCCGTTGTTTATTTTATAAATATACCTTTGTTTGCAGGATATCTTTGTGACGCTTTCCACTGTAGATGATTCACTGTACTTCATGTGCAATGTTGAGGACTTCAAATTCTTAGCAGATATGATTCAACATGTTCCCCTTCCTCTCCGAGCTCGTTATGTCTTTTGCTGCTCTCCCATCAATCGCAAGATGCCCTTTGTCTGTTCTATGTTCCTAAAGGTAAGAAGTGTCACATCTTTAAATAAAGAATTTTGATTAAATAATAGAAACAAAGTTCATTTAAAGTTAACAGTGAACAATAAATTCTTACTTAATATGGTAAGTTAATTAATTCTTAGTAGGTTCTGTTTGCTAGGCAACTTGTGTTTTAAACTACTAAAGCAGTGTGAAATGTGTAAATGTAAAGGTGCTGCTACTAATACCTCCAAATGCAGTTCAAATGGTTCTGGTCCAGTGGGTTTTCTATGTACCCAGTGTCCAGGGTAGCGGGTCAATCATTGCAGTGACATGGTTCAGAGGAGGTAGAAGGCACCGGAAAATAAAGAATCACTCAGTAGAAATAGATATATTATACAAAGTTACAAGAATTATAAGTAAAGGAGGGTAGTGGTAGAGGTAACCACCCCAGTGGTGGGTCAGTGAGGAGAGTGACGTTCTGCACAGTGGAAGGATTTCCACTAACAGATAAGAACGACCAACTACTAGTAGATTTTATTAGCACCAAAATCAAATTAAATTTTTCTACATGTTGTAATTAATTATGTTTATAAAAAAACAAAATAGAAACTATTTGTATTATTGTGTTTTTTCAGTGTTAGTAAGTGATTGAGATTATCTTGTATGATTCATGGAGTTGTTAAATGTTGTTTCTATTAACATAGCCTGGCCTACTATATCCCTCACATGTAAAATAAAAACTCTTGTTCTAGAATACTTTCTTTATTTTCTCCTAACTGAAAAGAGATAAGTTCAAGACAAATTTACACTAAATCTGTAAAAGGTGGAACAGCAGATGTAAGTTTTAAATTATAATGTTCATTTTTATTAGTTTTGTGATGTTTAATGCATACATTAAACAACATCTTATGAATATCAGTTTACATAGTGTGCTTCCATTTTTTATTTTATTTTTTTCCTACAGAGGTAATAATGTAATACGAAAGCCATAAGTGAAATCCAACTAATGTGACAAAAATTCTTAAACAGTGTTTATATACTGTATTTGTTTTAGTTTGCGCGCCAGTACAGCAAAAATGAAGCTCTTACCTTTGACTGGTTATGTCGCAATGTCGGCTGGCCTGTCACCATGCCCAAGACAATATTGGACCTTGTACACTTAGAAGCCATTTTTGATGTCCTTGACCTCTACCTCTGGCTTAGGTAAGCTGAGAATGATTTGGTTTTTATTTATTATTAAGCACTGTATTGAAGATTAAATATTTATCTTGTAATTGTTACAATTCGTTTACATAAACACATGTCTTATTGAAATATTACTCAATCACTGCAACATTATTGCTAACAAACCAATTTTCAAACTCATATGTACAATAATTATATACAAACAATCCTATATAATATAAACTTTAAATTTTATAAAAGCAAGACTACCTATCTACAATTATAAGATGCAGGGTGATTGGCACTTAGTGTTTACAAATTTTTTGGGTTATTGCACATTGTATTTTTGATTAAATATTCTTTTTACTTAAACTCCTTTTCAAATAACAATTTTTAAGGGTTTTTCACAAATTTAGTGATTTGATTAATAAATGTGGATTTGTAATACTCAATACTTCAATTACTACTCAAAGTTGTTCTAAGTTCTTAAATCCTGATAAATTTTGATCACAATATACTACTTTTAGTTACCATTATTGTTGATTAAAGTGAATTAAAGTATAACATTGGTAATTTTTATAAATTCTATTAAAATTTTAAGAGGATTTTTATACACCCAAAAGCAATTGTAAAATGTGGCAAACTACTTAAAATAATAATAAATACTGATCTTTTAATTGGTATATTGAAATTAGGGGTGTACGAGTAGTTCGAAATTCGAGTTTTTTAAAAACTCGAAAAAATCGAGTTGAGTTTTGCCATATCTTTGAGGTAAAACGCTATAATCAGGACAAATGTCCCATTTGTATAATAGATTATAAAGATAAGCATTTTATGTAGGCAACTGTATTTAAAATATGATCATAATATCATATTCGTAACCGGAGATGTTCTCGTGATTTATTCAGATCCCTGATTCACGCACACAAGTCATGATCGTATGGCCATGGCGATTATGGGGAAAAGTAGTCCCTTTACTAATAAAGAAGGCACGTCCAAATAAGCTGTTCCAAATAGCCGTCACTAGTTATTCATACAAAACGTGATAACTGATCACAAATCACAAATAACTGAAACGTTTGAAAACATCGTTATGTAACTTTTATCAATGTTTGAAATTAACAGTTGCATTTATTTTAGGTCCTCCTTTAAAAGTTCATGACTAAAACTATTCTATGACTGACAATTTCGGACAGATTTAATTAAATCGCGTTCAATCCGTAACATAATCTACGCATAGGAACGTAAACTATTGAAATTGAAAAGCTATAATAATTTGAGATAGAATACCAGGAACAGTTTTGTTCTGGCACCGTTACTAATAAAGTAATGAAATAACGATTAATATAGCCACTACCAGTACATCGCCGACTCGATAAGTCCCAATATAAAATGTACTGCTAGCCGTGGATTCGATTTGTTATCCATTTTGTTTTGAGTTTTGTTGACGTTTACGCTAGAGATGGGAATTACAGTTACTTTTTCTATAACCTGTTACGTAATTCTATTATGTTCTGGTGACGTGTTATAATAAATCTGTTGTTTTTACAAGTTGTTATTCTCGACGCGTTGACGTTCCAGACAGTTATTCTGTTTCTGTTACGGCCTGACGTTACTTAACGGCTCGAAGCCTCGCTATGGCTGGTCTAGATAACGTTCCAAGTTACCAAAGGTTATAAAGTTTAAGAAATGCCGTATGTTACGTTACAATAATGAGTTACGGTCATTGCATCTTTGCTTGACATTACAGAGTTACCACTCAAAGTTTGTTCTGATATTGATAATTTAACTGTAACATGCAAGAGTCTTAAGTTTCCTTCGTAGTTAGTGATGGGATTACTTGTTCTTTAAAGTGAACAGTGATAACCGTTCCTGCTCACTTGAAAGACCTTTGATTTCAAACAGTGATTCCGCTCTTTTCACTCCAACTGTGATTTGAATGTCAAATCACTTAGACCTACCGCCTACTACACCAATCGGGACGCTTCAAGGTTATGTATTTGAGGTGATCCAAACTTTATTAATTATTAAGCGAACTAAATAAATAGTATTAGAATGTGTTGCTTACTTCACTTCAGTGTTTTCTTTTTTGAAAATTAAGGGTTAAATACTCAACTCGAAAAAACTTGAACTCGAAATTATGTCTAAAAACTCAACTCGACTCGAATCCTAAAATTGCTACTCACACACCCCTAATTAAAATTAAGGAATGGCTTTCGTTGAATGACAGAACTTAACGTTTTAGATAAAAAGCACTGGTTTTGTCAGACAGTTATACAGTTTCATTGAAATGTATTATTTGTATTTACAACAACAATTACTATAAAATGATACTAAATAGTCTTTGCATTAATGTCTTTAAATATAATCTTCCAAGTAGCCTCTGCTTCCCTATGCACAATCAAGCTTTTTTTTCTTATTTCTCACATTTACGGTAACATTGAATTAGCGTTTCCGTAGAACTATTACTGCTGTTGCCGTTTCATTCCAAATGAAATGTGCAATAACTCCAAAAATGTTTAAACGTTAAGTGACAATCCCATGTGAATAAATGGTACTAATCATATAAACTTTTCGTTATAAAGATGATTTCTTAATATTTTTATAGAAATTTTCAGGGTTATTAAAAACTCCTCCTAAATAATTTTCTTTTGTAATTGTAATTCATTCCAAAAGTCAGTAAACAATTTTGGAATTTTTACTCTTGATCCAAAAACGTTGAATTCATTATGTTTATATTTTTCCTTATAGCAATAAATGATTAAGAACTATAAATTAATAAATTACTATAAATAATTGTTTGACATGTTAGGAATTTGTCTTGATTTACTTCTACAGGTTGAAATAGCTGCTGAAAGAACACTGACAAGCAGGAAACAGAGATGACTTTATATTTTGTGTGTTATAGTTACCGATTCATAGACTTGTTCCCGGATGCCAAACTTGTGCGAGACATGCAAACAGAGCTGGATGAAGTGATACAGAGAGGTGTTGTTCAGTTGACTCGGCTGTTGACTAACTCTGAGACTGGGGTGTCCTCTGGTACTGGCACAGATATACAGGAACAGTTCTCCATGCAGCAGAACAAGCAGGCTTACCTTCGAGGTCTGTCAAATGGCATTTAACAATTTCTTTAATACTTTTTTTTCTTATTCTATAAAACCTCAATAGTTCTATACTTATTGGACTATGGGGCTGTCAAAGTATACACATTTCAAACCATGAAGCATATGTAGTAAACATGAAAAAAAAAATGTTTAATAGGGAAATTGTATTGTAATTTTTTTTAAAACAGTAACAAATTTAACCAAACTAAAATCAAGACTCGTATTGATGTAACAATGTATGTCCCAATGAATTGGTTTGGTCAAAGTTAAAGTATGCAGAAGTAATTCCCATGTTCAAAAAGGGAAATGTAAAAATTAAAGTAAATTAGACATGTTAAAGACATTGGAAATGCCCTGCACAGGTTGCAAGAACTATTGCAGCTTTTTTACATTTTGTCTTAAGCTTTTGATTGCATCGTTCATGAATTTCTCGTGACTAGATTAAAATTATAATTTTTTTGTCAAGGTGTTTCTTGAATAAATTCATATATATTAGTGAGAGGAAGCATAGAGCAATAATTTGAGGATAAATTCACCTCTAACTGGAAAACAGTTTCTGTATATGTGGAACCAAGCTCAATGTTGAGCACAATATTATTCATGATTGATCAAAATGATCTACACATAAATATAATAATGTATCTGTATTAAAACCACAATTTTTTTTAAGGAGATAAGTTTTGATTAGCAAATTAAATCTTAATCTTAACATTAATCTCTTAAAAAATGCACATTTGGTGTAGTGCTAATGAATTGTGATGAAACTCAAGTGTCTCTTTTAAAACTGCCCATGACTCTTATTAGTTTGTACATCACAATGTATGGCAATATAATTTCCTCCTGTTTTTCAAGAAAATATTGAATAGTTAAATAAAATCTTAATTTAGTCTGTTTTCAAATGTTAGTTTTGAGAAATATTATTGACTTGAAAAGAAGATGTTAGACACAGAAATAATTTTCAGTACCAGCGCCACTGGCATGTAATCTATTGAAAGTTCAATTAAAAGTCTGTGGACCAAGGCGAGGCTGTTGGTTTTAATCCCAAAAGAACAATGTTATTTTCGAACCGGACTTACCATCAAGCATATCAAAACTAAACAGTTATTTTTAAATAGATGTTTTCCAAACAAATTCCATTTTATCAAGAATGAATTTGTACGTTGGAATTGCTTTGGGAATTTTTATTTAGTTTTTTGGAAAAAATATAACAAATATTTAGTTTTAAGTCATTATTTTCTTCTATTTTTTAAAACCAGGTGTACGTATCCAAAATACCAAAAGCAAATCTGATTCCCAATATGATAATGTTTAAAATGACAAACCATACAAAACTTTTGGTCAATAAATAACAAAAAAATATGGATTTGCACATAACATTGTTCTTATGGGATAAAACCAATGTGGCCGACAGCCGCTGCACTCTTAACACATTCTATGCTAAGTGGGCGTAAAGTCAGCCACGCCATCCAACCGCTAGAGACTGTGTGGCCGTCTGGTCGGCCATACTGCCTCATTCACATTATTAAATCAGTCTTCACCCAGCCTTTGCCGGGTTTGCTTGCTAGCAGGTCCTGCAACTCTGCGGTATCCTACAAGTAGGATGTGGTTTTCAGTTTCCGGTTGCGGTTATTTTTGGAATTTCTATTACTGTTTTTAATTTGTTTTTTTTTTTAAATTAGTAATAAAATTAAGCAATATAGATATAGAATGTACTGCAAAGAAGGAAAAACTAAAAATACTGTATTTATGTTCTAGAAACACCCTGACCAACCTTAATTGTGTTCTGTAGCATGTTTTGAAAAACTGATCTCAGATTAGACTAATTTGTGAAAAAATGTTAGAAATGGACCTGATAATAGTGGTTTTTAATCTCTTTCGTTTGTTTTACTTAATTAATTTTATTACTAACTAGTTTATTTTTATATAAAGTGGTGTAAAAAATCTTGGACATAATTTTTTGGCAGTCATTCACCAGGGGCTGATGGCCAACTAGACGGCCATACTTAAAAATTAATTTTTTTGATCCCTCTACATAAACAGACTACTTCTGACAGTCATAAATTGACACTACACAATCACAAAAATGGGTTTTTGAAAAAACATTTTCAGCCATTGAGGTAATTAATACATGCATCCACATATGGTGAAAATACAGGCTTAGCACTGAATATATTATAGGAATTGACTATGTGTTATGGCCATAAATTATTTTAATTTGTTCTGATTCCGAATTGTTGGGCGTATTCAGTAGGCTTCAAAGGCCTGTTTCAGATTTTTTCATTTCTATTCATTTTGTCTTTAGTTTTCCTCTGGATTTTAGTTGGAATTGTGTTGCTTGTATTGCATTTGTGTCTTTTACTTGTGTGAATTACTTGTATGTAAATAACTTTTAATGTGTTTATTATGCTCTAAAATACAAACATTTTATTTCTTTTTT
>JAQJVL010007336.1:0-24493 GCA_035578905.1 Stictocephala bisonia | reverse complement strand
TTAAAACCAGAAAATAGTAATTATCAAAACGGCAGAAGGCCACAATATTAATTCGCACAAAAATCAATAATAATCCACCCTAAAATTAACAAGATAATACACAAAAACTACAAAACAACAAACTCAACAAATACCAAAATTACCAATTAACAACTACATGGCCTATCTGCAGCCTAGCCAGAGACACCCAAAACGTAAGAAAATGTTAATAAATTAAAAGTGAACATCTAGAAACAATTTAGATAACCCCAAAAAAACCCGGCAATTTAGCCCACAGCCCAATATTCCACCGGGCCAGGGAGTAAGCCGGAATCCCTGGGCAGCTCCGAATAAGAAGTTAAGCAAAGCACAATAATCCCCTTTTGGTGAAGAATTTTAAAATTAAACAATTTGAAAAAAAATATAACCCGGTACCGTTCTAGTAAAACGTCACTTCAAGACATCTATAATACAATTAACAACACAAAAATAAATAACGATCACTAGGCCTAAACATATAAATAAATAACATAACTTAACCATAGGGACCTAACAACTATAAAATCTAAAAAATATAACAACCAAGTAAATTAATTAAACTAAATAACAATAAATATAAATAAATATTAACATCAAAAAAAAAATCTTTGTGTATTTTAAAAGTTTTTCTCTCTTTAAATAAAAAATATATAAGTCCCCATGGCTTTTTCATCAAATCACTGTACCGGTCACTTTTAGGCCTAGGCCACATTAAACTGTTCACAAACATTTTTCTTCTTCCTTTTTTTTTTTATTTTTCACCTCCTTTTTTTGTTTTTTATAAATATAAATATCCGCCTCAAAAACCCCCAGCTCAGCCGCCGGGAACAAAAAAAAAGGAACGCACTGACCTGAGGACAGAAGACTTCTACCCCAACGATGTAGAGAGGGTAGCGGGCGACTCTATGCTCCAACATGGTCCTCAGGCCAGGCTAGCAGTAGGGGAAGATCGACAGTCCACCGGACGGCAGGCTGAGGGCTGAAAGTCCCACTCAAGGACCCTGGACTGCAAGGTCAAACACAGCCATTAAAAATCGAACAGCCAAACCCTTTTACAAAAATAACACATAACAACTAAATATAAGTGTGCATGATTTCGCAAAACTGAACATGAAGATACAAACAAGAACATGAGTGGAGCAAACAAGACAGTGAAAGATTAACTTTAGGCTATGAATAATTTAAACCAAACTACAATTTAACAAAATATAAAAGACGTATGGAACAAAAAAAATGACAAACTGAAAACTAGGCTATAGATACAGGAGCAAAATGTTATACATGAAAATCAAACTACACAGATAGGCTAGGTTATTGTCAATGAACAAAAATATGATATATCGGTAACTCCAACTGAAAAAAGGCTCAATAAACATTATACAGAATTATAATTGAAAATAAAACAAGATATAATAAAGCAATTACTGGTAAAACTGTAACATTGAGCACATGGCTTTAACCTAGTCTGAGAAATATCTAGACAAAGAACACAAATTTAACAAAACTCTGAAAACACAAGTAAGCCCGTTGAATATTATTTAAACAAAGTATTTTCACCAAAAAGGTGATTAAATATTAGAAATTACAAATGCACACTTACGTTTCGGGAGCCTCTAGCCTCGCATCCTAGTTGAACGGCCGCTGAGAACAAGTGAACAGACAGGCCAACTTGATCGAAGCTGGAACCCGGAACGAACTGATCTGAGCCAACGGCCACCAAAGTACGCGAAACGCAGGACACGAGCGATCTCAGGCAGCCTGGCAAACCACGACAAAAAAAAAAAAAAACGAAATGTACCGGTCAAAAGACCCGGTACAACGTATTGATAGACCAATCCACCAACCCATCGTCATAACGGCTCACCTACTCAACGTATTGATAGACCAATCCACCAACCCATCGTCATAACGGCTCACTTACTCAACGTATTGATAGACAAATCCACCAACCCATCGTCATAACGGCTCACCTACTCAACGTATTGATAGACCAATCCACCAACCCATTGTCATAACGGCTCACCCACTCAACGTTACGATAAATCAACCAGATTATTATTACTTAATGTGGCTTAACTTATCAACTTGGTGAATGTGAGCTTTGCACGAGATCGCACACTTAATGAAAGGAAGCAACTAGAAAATCTCAGAGCTCAACATAAAAAAGAGACAGGACAGTGGGGCAGATCCAGTGTACATGTATGGGTGGGCAGGTGGGTCAATATTACTGTATGTCTATGGGTGGGTGGGTGGGTCAATACCACTGTACATGTATGGGTGGGTGGGTGGGTCAATACCACTGTATGTGTATGGGTGGGCGGATGGGTCAATACCACTGTACATTTATGGGTGGGCAGGTGGGTCAATACTACTTTATGTCTATGGGTGGGCGGGTGGGTCAATACCACTGTACATGTATGGGAGGGTGGGTGGGTCAATACCACTGTATGTATATGGGTGGGCGGGTGGGTCAATACCACTGTATGGGGGGCAGTTGGGTCAATACCACTGTACATGTATGGGTGGGTCAATACCACAGTGCTTGTATGGATGGGCGGGTGGGTCAATACCACTGTACGTGTATGGGCAGATCTTACTATAAAGTTTGTGAATGGTGTGGCAACATTATAAAAGAAGATATCATAAAACGAATAAATCTAGGATTTATTACAGTATTATACGTGTGTATTACCAGAATATAAATGAACTCAGAACTAAATTGAAGGAATTACAAAAAGCTGTCTCAGTATGCGTTTACAATATTCTGATAATACAGACAAACCTATATCGAGACATTCTAAATTCTAAACCCGGATTCGTTTTGTATAACGTACAGTATTTCGAAACGATAGGTCTAGTGCTTCAAGTTTGAAGACTGGTTCCGGGGGGGGGGGGTTTCTGATTGCTGCTAAATCTGACCTTCAGGTCAATGTTATTGATACTTCGATATTACACGTAGAAATGTCATTTTTTTCTGTTGGAGTTAAGTTATCACGTCTTCTGGTTGTGGGTGCATATATCTCACCTCAGCAACCTGCTCTGTTACTCGTATATGAACACTTCTGTGAGGCAGTCGATGAAGTTATGTCTACTTGTCCTTCTCTCACCTCGATTCTTCTTGCTGGTGATTTCAGTCTTCTAGACGTAGACGCTCACGTTTTCACCTGTTCCAATATATTGAAGCTCACGGACCCTGATTGAAATAGTTTCTATCTCAGGGGTGAGTAGTTTCAATTTCTCAGATTAACTCTACTCAAAATGCACTTGGGGTGTTATACTGCTTGATTTAATTTTGTTCTTCAAATCAATACATGAAAGTACTTTCTGCTATTGATCCTCTCTTGACTACGGAACCTGCTCATGCTGCAATAACTTGCGATATACCTGTTCTTTTGCAGGTCTCTGATTCTCAGCAGGTTGTTTATGATTTCTCTCACTGCAACCATGAAGCTGTGTTTCCAATCTTCATTATTTGTTGGGACCTATCATGTTTAGTATATTTGATGCTGTGGGCCACTTTAACCTTTTCGCCGGTAGTGTTCATAGTGCAGTGATAAATAATACCCCTTCAGGAGGATGGGTGGCTCTAGGTACCCGTGCTGGCTTTCTCCTGATTTGAGACGACTGGTTGTTGAGAAAAAATTGAAGCACAGACTGTTGAAGTATATTTCAAGCACAAATCAACATCCTGTTCTTCCGAGATCTACAATTTGTTTGCAGATCACTTTTCTTCAGTATTCACATCTGGTTCTCATGTTCCCCAATATCATTACAGCTCAACGGTAAATCTTTTTTCTCGTATCTTAGACGTTGATTCAGTGGAATTGAAGTTATCGTCTCTGGACCCGAATAAAAGTCCTGGGCCTGATGAGATACCACTTTCCGTCCTAAAGTATTGTAGCGCCCTGCTTGCTCCCCATCTCACAATGGTATTTAATAGACTTCTAGAGTTGGTAAATTTTCCCTGATGTATTGAAATTTAGTTTTGTAGTACCAATTCACAAGTCATCTGGTGTGGCCAATGTGCGTAACTATAGGCCAATAGCATTACAGCCAGCCTTGGGTAAGGTTTTTGAATCCTTTGTGCTTGACCGCATTAGCTTTGCTTGCAAGAATATTATTGCTCCTGTGCAGCATGGATTTGTGTCTGGGAGGTCTGTCTACTAATCTTGTACTGTTCAAAGAATTGTCTTGTCCGCCTTCATCAATGGTTTACAGTTCGATAGTGTATATATTGATCTCTCGAAAGCATTCAACACAATTAATCATGCCCATCTACTGGGCAAACTGGAGGCATATACAATTATTATTATTTTAATTGTATAGAAACGTTATAGGCTATATAGGACGCAAATTGTAATTGTTATTGTCTGACTATCTTATCTTGTCTTTTGTACCTCTCCCTCAAAATAAAACAATGAATCAAGCCACAAACACTGCAAAGCTGCACGTCAATTTGTAATTACTAAAACTGAACTCAAATTAATTCATTTTGTTTTTATCTTGTATTCTTTCTTACTTACTTTGTAAATTAGTTTGTATTTAATCTATACTTTTAGTTTATTTACTAACCACAATTACTGGAAACAGTGGTTAGTTCTATTCCATAATTGCCATGACTGTAAACTTGTATTATCTGTGGAATAAACTTCATTTATTCATTTATTCATTATTCAAATGTATTATAGTATAAAGTATATGTATATATATTGTAACTTTGACGCATTCAATGCAATTTATACGATTGTTTACGCAATAAAGAATTATTATTATTATTATACCTGGTAATATTTTGCAGTAGTTCGGGTTTTACCTCTATCATCGTTTTCTAACTGTTAAATTTGCCGGATCCACTTCAAGACCTTTTGTTGCTACTTGGGGGGTACCACAAGGATCACACCTGGGCCCATTCATTTTCAAAATTTTTCTAAATGACATAACTGACTGCATTGATGTTAGCTGTCTTCTTTTTTCAGACGATATGAAAGGTTTTTCCTCCATATCCTCAGCCGAAGACTGCAATAGACTTCAGCTCTGTCTGCAAAAAATTATGGACTGATGTCATCGAGACAGCATGAGGATTGATGGTGACAAATGTGCCGTTGTTTCTTTCCATCGTTCTACCTCTCCATTACTCTATGACTATACTCTTTATTCTTCCTCATTAGGCCGGAAGCTCACGATTCGAGACCTTGGTGTTACACTTTCGTTTGATCTGAGACCTGACCATCACATCGATGACATTGTTAGTAGAGGGACGCGTGCTTATGAGGGGGTTTCTCATAAGAATGTCAAGAACTGGTTTGAATGTGGATGCAATGAAATTCATTTATGTTGCACTGGTGATGTCAGTGCTCGAGTATGCCAGTGTTGTATGGTCCCCTTACCATATTGAACACATCCAGTGGCTCCAGAGGATATAGGACCGATTTATTCGTATTGTTGGGACGAGACTTGGCTTTGACTACGGCACTGTACTACTGGCAAGAATTGGGACTCTCCCAATTCTCATACACAAAGAGTCCATGCCCAAGCATGGACTCTTTGTGTATGAGAAGACAACTACTGGATTTGTGTTTTCTGCACAAACTGCTCAGAGGTGAAGCTGTCTATCCTGAGCTTCTCAGTATGATTGACGTCAGAGTACATAGTCGGACTCGCTCAAATGATCTATTTTGTCATCGTGCCTTCCTGACCGGCTACAAGGCATGAAGCGCTGTTCCCCGCTTTCATGACTTCTTCTGGGACAGTAAGCAGCATTTTAAATGGTGTAAATGGCCTGGCTTTAGGCATCATCAGGCAACACAAAATTTATTTTTTATTGGTGATTTTGTAAAAATTTATTAACAATCTTTGTATTTATTTAATTTTTGTTTGACTTATGTATTATAATTGTGTACGCAGAGAGATCCTTGAAAAGGCACCATCCAAGCTGTGGGTGGTAGACAGTAGAACCTATTGCCCTATCAGTGTCTGGACGAAGCCCACTTGCTCAAGTGTAGAACCTGAAACAGGACGTCAAAGTTAGTTATAAAAGAAATGGTAGATTTGTAAAGTCAAATAAGAGAAAGTTTTATTCCCAGCACACAGTCTCATGGGAGGAACATACTCATATACACCAACTAACATGGCAAGTCGCGACTCGCCGCGTTATCGATGTGTAGTAAAACACGTCTTTAAAAACTTAACGATGTTTAGTTTTTTTTTTTTTTTTACATCACTCAGCCGTTTATATAGGCCACATGCCTGTGCATGAACTTTATTCAATCAGTAAAGTTCTCGACCATCAGCTCATTGAGACTTTGAACGTGGACTCTGCACGCCGGTGATTATTACTATGATTTACAGCATATCATGTTGTAATGATATATATTATTAGGTTAACAAACACTACGATGACTTTGAACAATCTTCTTACCTGGTTCTATAATTTTCTATAGAAATATAACGAAACCAAACTATTCAGTTATATTATACTGTATATATCACAAAGAAATGTGTGTGCAAAGTTATCGCAACAATACGTTTTATGCATCGACATTTTCCCTTTAGGCGTTACTTATAAATGTTATTTTTATCGGATAACACAAACCCATTTTTATACAGTTTGGTGTTAACCAAAGTGGTGTTTCGTGGCAAATTGTACTACGTGATCAAAGCATGTTTGTACGTTTGTCAGACAGTTTTCAATATTCCGTTTCAAAGGCCAACATTTTCACTCCCCCATACATCCCACTACTTTGTCGTTCTTTGAGGCCTTTACCCACACGCCGTTCTTCCCCCATTAAACAATATCGAGTCCCTTGTGTTCTCCAAACTCATCCTAGAGGCTTTTTTAGGAATATTTAAACGTGTGAAACGGAACGTTTGTCGCGACCGCGCTTCTATGTCGATATTGATTTTGACAGCCTGCAAACGCGCTCAAGCTACCAGGTATACAAATATGCTTTAAAAATTGCTAACTAAGTTATGAAGGCGCTATTTTAAACTTTTAGTTTCTTAGCTAAAATCGTAATTTTTTTCAAACAGGAAAGAATAAATAAAAAAAATAAAAGCCAACAATAATAATACTGCTGTATTAAATGTTGTTGCATTTGTATACATTTGTATTGAGTTTGTTTCATGTATTTTGATACAGTAATATATACAGTATAACAAATGTTGTATATATATTGTATCAAGTACCTGGTTATAATAATGGTATTACAGTTTTATCTTTGTTAACTTTTATATGAAAAATATGGTGCACTAATATGATTTGTCAGTCATCAGTTATACTTATATTATAAACAGTGTACAATAGGCATTTTGTCTCTTGTCTTATAAATGGTGGCCTTAAAACAAATTTGATTCGATTTGTTGTATCTAAAAGGCCGGTAATGAGAGATACTCCCTGGACATTGATAGATATTGTTTTTTACACAACTTAAGGGATTCATAAGTTAAATTACGAAATTGAAGATCCAAATCTGACATATATATAATTAATAATGTTTAATTTTACAAAAAAACTGATTAACACTAAACACATCGAAATTCACTTCTCATAGAGAGTGCCAGCCCAGCCACATCCAAATTAACATCCCATGAAGGGTACCAGCCCAGCCACATCCAAATTAACATCCCATGAAGGGTTCCAGCACAGCCACATCCAAATTCACATCTCATGGAGGGTACCAGCCCAGCCACATCCAAATTAACATCCCATGAAGGGTACTAGCACAGTCACATCCAACTTCACGTCTCATGGAGGGTACCAGCACAGCCACATCCAAACTAACATCTCATTGAGGGTACCAGCCCAGCCACATTTAAATTAGCATCCCATGAAGAGTACCAGCACAGCCACATCCAAATTAACATCCCATGAAGGGTACATCACAGCTACATCCAAATTAACATCCCATGAAGGGTACCAGCCCAGCCACATCCAAATTACCATCCCATGGAGGGTACCAGCGCAGTCACATCCAACTTCACATCTCATGGAGGGTACCAGCACAGCCACATCCAAATTTACATCTCATGGAGGGTACCATCCCAGCCACATCCAAATTAACATCCCATGAAGGGTACCAGCCCAGCCACATCCAAATTAACATCCCATAGAGGGTGCCAGCCCAGCCACATCCAAATTAACATCCCATGAAGGGTACCAGCACAGCCACATCCAAATTCACATCTCATGGAGGGTACCAGCACAGTCACATCCAACCTCACATCTCATGGAGGGTACCAGCACAGCCACATCCAAATTTACATCTCATGTAGGGTACCAGCCCAGCCACATCCAAATTAACATCCCATGAAGGGTACCAGCACAGCCACATCCAAATTCACATCCCATGAAGGATACCAGCCCAGCCACATCCAAATTAACATCCCATGAAGGGTACCAGCCCAGCCACATCCAAATTAACATCCCATGAAGGGTACCAGCCCAGCCACATCCAAATTCACAACTCATTGAGGGTACCAGCCCAGCCACATCCAAATTATCATCCCATGAAGGGTACCAGCCCAGCTACATCCAAATTAATATCCCATGAGGGGTACCAGCACAGCCACATCCAAATTATCATCCCATGAAGGGTACAGCACAGCCACATCCAAATTATCATCCCATGAAGGGTACAGCACAGCCACATCCAAATTATCATCCCATGAAGGGTACCAGCCCAGCCACATCAAAATTCACTCCCCTGTCAAACCAGCTCGATTTCGGCCCACAATAACGTCCAAATTCAAACTCCTACACTTTGCTTGAGTACTTTTGGCTTGGACTGTCCATCCTACTTATATAGAAACAGTTTACTTCACAAGCTAAGTTTCAATTTCCCTGTGGCTCAAGAAATTCTCAATCTTGTGCCTTTTTCCAGTAAATCCTTGTCAAATTTCAAGGAAACCAACCGTGAAGTCTCTGCAGTCAGTTGTTCACCATTCCATATGTCTTTAAAGGAATTTAATATGAATTTAATAGGATAGTATTGTTTGCTTAATGTATATTTTTATTGCATTACATTTTTACCCAAACTTGAAAAAAATGGTTTTACAATACCATGTTAATTTTTGCTGCGTATTTGGAGAAAGATAATATCTTAATAACAAAATTGAAAATAATACGAAACTACGTCTTATACGGAAATGTTACTTGTAACACTAATGTTCCTATATCCTACAGTATAACTAACTTAAAAGTACTCATTCTTTCTATCTTTTATATACTTTGTACTTAAAGAATAAGCCTTTAAGCCCAAGGGCCCGTTACATACACATCAGGTTTCGTACAGCTCGGGAAAAGCACGAAGTCACTGACTTTCTATCTCATATGATCACTGTCATCAAATTGCTATTTCTTGAGGAATATTTGTCTTATTTAATTCAGTAAAATTTATTTTTAAGCTTCAAAATTATAAACTTCGATTAGTAATCAGCACCGTGATATTACGTTTGGTCGCTGCAATGTGTTAGTAACAATAATAATATTATGTAGAAAACATCACAATTTGATTGTACAGAAGAATCATAGGGAAACTCAGAGTCAATTTAAAAATTCTATTTCAAATTAACAAACTATTCCAGTTTATAAATAAACGCAGCCAAGTACTCTAGTCTTCTTAAGTAAGTATAGTATAACTAACACGGATTCAAAGGATGTGGAATTGAAAAAGAAAAAAAAACTGTTTGACAAGATCTCACGACTAATTGCAATAAGAGGTTAATTAGTGCATGACTCAACGCTGAAGGGGCTTCGCCCCCAAAATATTCATTAGACCCTTATAATCTGTTTAAGAATTGTTTGACCATGCAGGGAATTGCCAAGCTGGCCCTAAACTTAGTTGTGATAGATATGTACAGTAAATTACAAAAACGTGCTTAAACACTTTTATTTAGCCAAGGGGTGTGAATTTGAATCTCTAGACTCACTAAAAACAAACAGGTTTGACAGGGGAGTGCATTTGGATGTGACTGCTGATGCTCCTAAAGGGGTGTGAATTTTAACACACTTGAAGCTCCACCCACTACTGGTGTGACATATGTGCAAGGCCAATTCACGGGCGTTCACATATTCACGATACAAATCAGAAAACATTGTATTTTACCATATCGATACTGTTGATAATTGATAGGTCACTATTCATTATTAAGACGACCACTGTATGTGTATGGGTGGGTGGGTGGGTCAATACCACTGTATGTGTATGGGTGGGCAGGTGGGTCAATGCCACTGTACGTGTATGGCCGGGCAGGTGGGTCAATACCACTGTATGTGTATGGGCGGGCGGGTGGGTCAATACCACTGTATGTGTATGGGTGGGTGGGTGGATCAATGCTACTGTATGTGTATGGGTGGGTGGATGGGTCAATACCACTGTATGTGTATGGGCGGGCGGGTGGGTCAATACCACTGTATGTGTATGGGTGGGTGGTGGATCAATGCCACTGTACGTGTATGGGCAGGCGGGTGGGTCAATACCACTGTATGTGTATGGGTGGGTGGGTGGGTCAATACCACTGTATGTGTAAGGGTGGGCGGGTGGATCAATGCCACTGTACGTGTATGGGCGGGCGGGTGGGTGTACATGTGTGTTGATAGTACAACGAACGTCGTAATTAAACCTGTAGTATATCAGGTTACTCCCAATATTCCATAATTCTTTTATTCATTATTATGGGCACACATGAGAGGCGAATAAGTGTAGATGAACGACTGTAGTCATTGTTACTACCTAAGGTCAACTGTTAGTTAGTAAGAAAGAGCTATTTATCAATAGCCTAATAGCTAGGACAACTAAGTGAGTCAGTACATTTGTACTTGGGGTGGAACTGGATTTGACGACGAAGAAGTACAAGTACGGCCGAAGGGAGGAAATATTGTTCCCTATGACAACTGGCTGCAAGGTGCGGGGCCCAGAGGGTGGAGGATGCATATGGTGGCTCACATCGGCGTTTTATCGGATATTACGTAACCTGATAGAATGTGCCAAAGCCATGCAAGGAAAAGACAGCCAGCGTCCGGACATAGTGGGCTGCAATGTACGTCTTATAACACGTAGTTCGCGTGGAAGGGGGTAGCTGGTAATGCATGGGTCTGTGACGTTCTTTTTAGTCTGAGCATAGAGAAAAGTAAAGAAATCGCTTAATTAAGGCCGCAGCGAATGCCTCAGAGGTAGTTACCACTAATTAGGGTTGCCATACATGTTAATGGTAAACTACGGACACCAGATATACTTGAGGGTCTAGTGTGGGGGGGGGGTATTTTTTAAAACGGTCTTTTGTGAATTTTATGATATACGATTTGTGTTGTTAAATTTCTAAAATTATATTAATGGCATTGTGATATTTAATAATAATATTACAACTCCATTTCATTCTAAGATTTCACAGTAATATAATCCTAACAAAAATGGTTTGTAGACTTAAAAAAGTAGTTCATAAAGTTTAAGTTATTTTGGCAGAACTGAATAAATTGTCACAAATCTTCTTGAAAATGTTTAGGCATCACTTGTACTAGTTGTACTGGCTGAAGGCTGAAACCAGTCATCTTTTTCTGATTATATTTTTAAAGTATAGAACCATTATTTTTAATGGCTTCGAAAAATTCAGTACATGACTTGTCACTGTTAACTTTGATGCTCAGAATAGCTTCGACTTTCTCCTCTGACAATATACTCCGATCGGGTGTCCAGACACTTTTCGTTAGAGAAAAACTCGTTCACTTGGTGCTGAATTACCTGGTAGAGAAAAAGTAAACTCCAAGACTCTTTCAAAATGTTTACACTTATTTTCGACTAAGTTTAAAAGTTGAAAATATATATATGGCACAATTGTCTGTTGATCAAAGTAATAGTAATACTGTACATGATTTAGCTTTTTACAATATTAAATATTTATGTTTAATGCCCTAAAATAACGAAAAATACGGACATCTTTTTTTCGCTTCCTTTGTACGGTACGGATACAGAATGTAAAATACCAACAGTCCGTACAAAATACGGACGTATGGCAACCCTACCACTAATGTACTCTAAATCTTTATCCATTTGTAAAAATAATTATTACTTTGTTTATCCTTCGGGATTTATAGGGGAACAAGGGAAGACTTACAATGGTGCTGGCCCTGTCATCCGTACGGAGAACTAAAGAGCTAACTAATCGACACCTCAGTGTCTATAACTTATACGACACACATTCATAATACTGATGAGACCTCTGTTTATTATTTCTCTCTGGTCTCAGGGCATGTGGAAATGAAATCACAGATGAGCTGGCTGGGGTAGGGTCAGTGCATTGTCACTTGCTACTATAGCTTGTCCAGAGTCTGTGCTCAGTCTTTCCCTCAGGTACGGTAAGGGGAGGATAGCGAAGTAGATCCATTGTAGTTTGCGAGATGTCCAAGGTGCAGGAGACTGTTGATGAGAGGATGCCTGAAGTGAGTGCTTGTGTAGGCTTGATGTCTAGTCAGAATTCATAGACAAGGCAAGCCAACTTGTAGATCTGGAGACTTCATAATCAGTTTTTAAATAAAACTGTATCTGAACCTTAGAAATTTAAGAGTTGATTCAAAATGGTGGCACCTAAATTATTTCTCATGACTTTGTGAATTGACTTAATACATCATTTCAATGTTTGTTCTAATTATTATTAAGATGTTTTGTTGACACACCAATTGTTTATAATCACTGCACTGTGTTTCAATGTTTCCATCGTTTACGTAAACACCTAGTCATTTGTGAGAGTTTATCTAGGATCCTGAATCAGAAATTAGGTTAATCTAGGATTCGTGTGTTCTGTCTAACCATGGGTTGTGATATAACACCGGGTACTCACCACGAAAACCGGGCATACAACATTTTTCTCAGTGAAAACCTTTTTCTGCTGTACAAACCAGACAATTAGCGTTTATAAATTGGTTGGGGTACTTTACTCTCGTCAAACTGAGAAGATCGGACATTCAGTCCGAACGGTCCAAATGTCCAAACAAGCAATACAGGTAAAATAATTGTTGACAGTTTAGTGAATCTGTACGGATACTGTACAACATTTGTTGAGATCGACCCTTGTCTTATCTATCTATACATATATAAGCCAAATACCACTCACTCACTCACTGACTGACTAAACACGAAATCTCAAAAACCACCGAACGGATTCGTATGAAACTTGGTACGTAGCTTCCTTTAGGGTAGTAGGTGCTCGCTAAGAAACGGTTTCAAAAAATTCAATCAGGCTCGCGACCAAACCGCGAAAAACGCGACTTTTAAATTTATGTATTTTTTGTGAACCTACAAATCACATTGCAACAAAACTTGGTACCAAGCTTCCTTTTAGGTCTTAGATGAACTCTAGAAAAAAGTTTTCACAAAGTTCGGGTCATTTCAGCACTATAAAGAACTAGCAGAAAGTACCCGTGCTTCGCTACGGATTATGATTAAGGAACGGATTCGAATGCAAATTGGTATGTAGCTTTCTCTAGAGTTGTAGGTGCTCTCTGAGAAACTGTTTCAAAAAATTAAATCGGGTTCTCGACCAAACCACGTAAAACGCGACGTTTAATTTTCGAATTTTCTGAACTTAAACATTAGATTAAAAGAAAATTTGGTGCTAAACTTCCTTTTAGGTCTAAGATGAATTCTGGGACTTTTTCTGAACTTACAAAGCAGATCGCAACTAAAATTGGTGCTAAGCTTTCTTTTAGGTCTTAAATGAACTGTAATAAAAATTTTACAACAAGTTTGGTTCTGCTCGGCACTATAACTCTTTATACTTTGCATAAGTGCTTATAAAAAAAAAAAACATTTCAATCACGTTTCAAACCAAACAGCAAAAAACTCGATACTTGACGATTGTTGTATATTTTCTAAACCTAGACAACAGATCACAAATAAACTTGATACTATGATTCTTCGGCTGATTGTAAATTAGCGATAGCAGTCTTGGCTGTTCACTAAAAGGCCGGTTCTTATCAGTTGACCTCTGCCCTCCCTCCCACTCCCCGCACCTCACCAGCACCGCACCGCAGTACGGCTCGGCTCATATCAGTCCAGTACACGCTTTTGACCTGAACACTGCTTTGCTGTTTGTTCAGTTCTGTCCATTGCTTATTGCTTCTGAATACTACCTACTTTTTCTTAAATATTTTCTTTTGCCCCACTATTTGCTACCATAGTATTCGATTGCCTCACACCCTTTCATACCATCATTTTTTTACCTTTTTTCGTGTCATAACTCTGACATTCTTAATAGTTCTCCTGGTTCAAAGTTGATACAGTTGACATAACTCTGTAGTTACAACTCCGGCCACTCCACTTTGGGTAGGGTGTTCCCTTACTACATGAGTTTATATTGGTATTTTATTCTGTTAACAATTTGCTTCTTTTACTTACTGCTTGCTTCAATTCTAGATCATCTGCTTGGGTTTGAACCTTTTCACTTCATCTTCTTCTTCTAAAATACAAAGCTAAATTTTTCTTTATTCATCTTAATACTTTTTCTGAACAGTTGCACGACAATGGTTATTGAAACATTCGATATTGATGGTGTGGCAGTAAAGATCACCATGTCATAAAGATCACTGGGGACGGGGCTTGCCTTTTCTCCTCTTTATCTTATCTGGTCCACTGTACAGCTTCACTAACACTCCGAGTGCGCGCTGACATTGTGCGTCACGTGTCCAACAACTGGCGCAGACTTAAGCCTTACACCTTGACCATAAATAAAGTCCCTTACAGAACTAAACGTCAGTACATCGCCGACATGTCATAGCCTTACTTCTATGGAACCTTTTGTGAGCTCATGGTCGCAGCAGAGGTCTTTCCTTATAAGTTCGAGCTCTTTCGTGACAGAAAACTCTTAGCCTGTTATGGGGATGAGTTTCAGGAAATAAAAAGACTTAAGTTCTCTGGTGATGACATGGCAGGGCACTTTGACGTTCTTATACCTTGCGAACAACCTTATGTACCAAATTATTTTCAAAACAGTCTACATACCTCAAAATCTTATGCCTCAACATTAAAATCCCAACCTGGTTTTTCTGAATCTATGCCCACCGACCCTATTACATCCAAACCTGGCCCATCTTCCCTTTATGTCTATGAACCTGTTGCAGTCCAACCAGGCTCTTCTCAGCCCATCCTATCAAACCTTGAAACTCCCTTAGACATGAGTTCGGACGAATCAATCGTAACAGTGATCACACCTCAAAAATCTAGAGGTAGAAAACGAAGGAAAAGATTCACTGATTCCATCCGAAAAAAGCAGGTTAGGGAGTCTGTTGCTAAAAATACGGAGAGCCACCCTGAAATGCATAGAAAGGCTGTTAAAAAATATGCCGAGAGCCACCCTGAAGTGCACAGGGGGGCTGTTCAAAAATATGCCGAGAGCCACCCAGAAGTAAACAGAAGGGCTGTTCAAAAATATGCCGAGAGCCACCCAGATGTAAACAGAAGGGCTGTTAAAAAATATACCGAGAACAACCCCGAGATTAACAGAAAGTCTGTAAAGAAGTACTCAAAAAACCATCCTGAAGTTAATCGTGAGGCTACGTCAAAGTACAATGAGAGGCGTGCACAAGTAAAGTTACTGCCATGGACAATCAAGAAACTCTCAGGTTTCAAGTATGACCCAAACATTGAATATTCTACAGATAAAATAGTTCAACTTGGACCTCGAGAAAAGTGCAATTTCTGCCATGTTTTAAAATGGAAAGACGAAAGCCCCGGAATGTGTTGCAGTAATGGAAAAGTTCAACTGCTTCCCTTTCAAAAATATCCCGACCCCTTACATAGCCTTCTTTCTCATGACCATCCTGAGGCTGAGCATTTTCTTAATAATATTCGCAAATACAACGGTTGTTTCCAAATGACGTCGTTTGGAGCAAAAGAGATAAAAGGAGACCATTTCATGCCAACATATAAGGTGCAAGGCCAGGTTTATCATAGAATAGGGAGTCTAATGCCTCGAACACAACAGCAGCCGTCTTTCCTTCAGATATATTTTGTTGGTGATGATAACCGTGAAAGAGACATTCGCTGTGGGTACTTTCAAGATGTCAAGCCAGCATTGGTAGGCCAGCTCCAAAAAATTCTTCATGAACATAACAAATATATCAAAGAGTTCAAAGCTGCTATTGATTCTGTTCCCAAAGATCAGCAAGATTTCCAGGTAGTTATCACTGCTGACCAGAAGCCTTCGAGTGCTCACAAGGGACGTTACAATACTCCTACCACTAACGAAGTTGCTGTCTTGATTGTAGGCCAGGTGTTTGAAAAGTGAGACATTGTGCTATACAGTAGGGAAGACAAACTGATAAGAATCAGTGAGCTACATCGAGCGTATGATTCTCTTCAGTATCCTCTCATGTTCTGCCGTGGTGAAGATGGCTATGTATCAACATCCCTCAGCGTGACCCAAAAACCAAGACAGCGCTTAAGAAAACTGTGTCTGCAGCTGATTTCTACGGATATAATTTAATGGAGTGAGAAGGCGAAGAACCATATTTACTTTTGTTTCGCAACCTCCTCAACCAATTTTTGGTTGATATGTACGCAAAAATTGAAACAGAACGGCTAAACTTCATTCGAAACAACCAAAAAAAGTTGAGGAGTGAAGACTACATTCACTTGAAGGATGCCATGAGAAAAGCTGATGCTGAGGTATCGGAGCTGGGTAAGATGGTTGTACTGCCATCAAGCTTCACTGGAGGACCTCGCTACATGCATGAGCGTACTCAGGATGCCATGACCTATGTCCGCCATTTTGGTCGTCCAGATCTCTTTATAACTTTTACGTGCAACCCAAAATGGCGAGAGATATGTGAACTGCTCAAGGAAGGTCAGAAGGCTCAGCACAGACATGACTTGGTAGTGCGGGTTTTCTACTTAAAAGTGAAGCATTTGATGAAACTAACGAAAGGGTCTATATTTGGAGCATGTAGATGTCATATGTTCTCCATAGAATGGCAAAAAATAGGCCTTCCTCATGTACACATTCTCCTTTGGCTAGAAGAAAAGATTAAACCAGACATGATTGACAAAGTTATTTGTGCAGAGATACCTGACCCAGAGCTAGACCCTGCCCTCCATGAGATTGTGAAGTCAACTATGATCCACGGCCCATGTGGTGCTCTCAACAGAAATTCGCCCTGTATGGTTAATGGAGCTTGCAGCAAAAAGTATCCCCGTCCTCTACTAAGAGAAACACAGACTGGGGAAGACGGTTATCCTAAATACCGTAGGCGTTCTCCTTCAGATGGTGGATTTGTTGTTGACATCAACGGGGTAAAGCTTGACAATCAATGGGTGGTACCTTTTAACCCTGTCCTGTCTCGCACCTTTTCAGCGCATATCAACGTCGAGTACTGCAACTCTGTCAAGTCTATCAAATATATTTGCAAATACGTCAACAAAGGGTCCGATCAAGCAACTTTTACAGTTGAAAATGAACTTGACGAGGTGACAAGGTACCAGACAGGACGCTACATTAGTACTTCTGAAGCTGTCTGGCGAATTCTCTGCTTTCCAATACACGATCGCCATCCCCCAGTCATGCATCTTGCAGTTCATCTTGAAAACGGCCAAAGAGTTTATTTTAACGAAGAAAATGTCATGGAAAGGCTAAACAACCCGCCAAAAACTACTCTTTTGGGCTTCTTCGATCTGTGCAAAACCGATGCGTTTGCAAGAACCCTCCTTTACTCTGAAGTTACGTCATATTTCGTATGGAAAAAGAATACCTTTTGTAGAAGAAAGCAAGGGAAATCAGTACCAGGCTATCCCGGGGTGAAAAAAGATCAGGTTTTAGGCAGGGTATATACTGTTCACCCTAATAACTCTGAGTGCTATTTTCTACGCCTTCTCCTACACGAAGTTAAAGGGCCTACGTCATTTGAATATCTTAGGAACGTAAATGGAGTGGTCCACCAAACGTTTCAGTCTGCATGTACAGCTCTTGGTTTGCTCGAAGACGACACTCACTGGGATCGAACACTAGAAGAAGCTTCACTCTCAGACTCCCCGTCCAAGATCCGCGAACTACTTGCCATCATGTTGGTGTTTTGCCAAGTAAGTAGTCCTCTCACATTATGGGAAAAACACCGCGACAGTTTGGCGGACGACGTAAAGAGGTCGATGGAGACAGAGTTTGGGGATGTGCAACAGCGTATGGACATTGTGTACAACAAATGTTTGGCTTTACTCGAAGATTTGGTGTATTCAATGTCTGGCAACCGTCTCCAAAACTATGGTCTTCCTACACCACTTCGCGAGCAAGAGTCCATCACTAACAACCTGGAACGCCTCAGAGAAATTTCTTTCGATGTAGTCCAGCTCTGTGAAATGGTTGCTGTAAATGTTCCAAAGCTGAACGAAGAACAACTGAATATTTACAAAGAAATTACCTGCAGTATTATTTCAGAATCTGGGCAACTCTTTTTCCTGGACGCTCCTGGTGGTACCGGAAAAACATTTTTGATCAATTTGTTGTTAGCAAAAATAAGGAGTGAGAAAAAGATTGCCATCGCAGTTGCATCCTCTGGCATTGCTGCGACACTGATTGATGGTGGGAAGACGGCTCATTCAGCTTTCAAGTTGCCTCTCAACCTGAACCACTCAGAAACACCTATTTGCAACATATCAAGACAAAGCAATATGGGCCAGGTACTCAAAGAAACAGTATTAATTGTTTGGGACGAGTGTACCATGGCCCACAAAGGAGGTATAGAGGCTCTGGACAGGACACTTCAAGACATCGCAAACGTCTAATGGGCGGAGTAACAGTTCTGCTGGCTGGAGACTTCAGGCAAACCTTGCCCGTGATACCTCGAGGAACTCGAGCTGATGAGGTGAAAGCGTGCCTTAAGTCATCCTTCTTATGGCCAAAAATTAAAATCCTGTCTTTGAGAGTTAACATGAGAGTTCATTTGAATGGAGATTTGAAAGCAGAAGAATTTTCTACATTAGTTTTACAAATAGGTGATGGTAAACTGCTAGAAGATCATGAAGGTAAATGTGCAATACCTCAAAATCTTTGTCATACTGTTAGTGATATGAAGACACTGCTTGACAAGATATATCCTAACTTAAATGACAATGTGAACAATAGTCCAACATGGTTGCAAGAGAGGGCGATTCTTACCCCAACTAACGACTCTGCAAATATAATAAACCTTTCGTTGTTAGAAAAATTGCCTTCTGCTGTTGTGAGGTATGAATCTGTGGACTCAGTGGTTGAGACAGAAGACGCTGTTCACTATCCAGCGGAGTTTCTCCACACTCTGAACCCCCCTGGAATTCCACCTCATGTTCTTTCTCTAAAAGTCGGTGCTCCAATAATGCTACTCCACAACCTAAACCCTCCCAAACTCTGTAACGGTACCAGGCTGCAGGTGAAAACTCTGCATAAACATGTTATTGAAGCGACAATATTTACAGGCGTTGGTCAAGGAGAAACTGTTTTTATTCCCCGAATTCCTCTTACTCCCTCAGACTACCATTTTGCATTCAAACGTCTGCAGTTCCCTGTAAAATTATGCTATGCCATGACTATTAACAAGGCACAAGGGCAAAGTTTGAAGGTGGCTGGGGTAGATCTGAGCAATGACTGTTTCTCCCATGGCCAGTTATACGTAGCATGTTCTAGAGTAAGCTCATCTGACAGTCTGGTCGTCCTTCAGCCAGAAAAAAGGACTAAAAATGTTGTTTACAAAGAGGTACTAAGCACTTAAGAAAACAACAACATCAATTTTGGCTGTCCGTATATATCTATCAGACTAAAATGTACTAAAATATATTTAAGTACTTGCATATATTAAACTACCTGGTGGGACTGTTCCGGCAGAGGATAGGGTGACTGCCTTACCAAATAAAACTACCCGGTGTGATTGATTCGGCAGAGGCTAGGGTGACTGCATTAACAAATAAAACTACCCGGTGTGATTGATTCGGCAAAGGCTAGGGTGACTGCCTTACCAAATAAAACTACCCGGTGTTTTTAATTAAATGTTATATATATATATATATTTTTTTTTTTTTTTGGAAATAAGTTGTAAATATGGTCTCTACCTGCCGGCCTCCCCGTGGCGAGACTGGATACGCCAGACTCATTTTCTCAATTTTAATTCTGGTAAACCAACGGGCAGATGTACTCGAGTTACTAACAATTAATTATTTCGTTCCTCGGCGAAAATACACAACCCGTACATAGGTCCTAATGTAAGTGTTCCTTAATCATAATCCGTAGCGAAGCACGGGTACTTTCTGCTAGTTGTTTGATATAAGTGCTTTGTTTGAAGCTTTGTTGTTCAGGTTTATTCTTGAGAAGCTATGGTGAAAACATATAATTACATTATTATCTAGTTGAGTGAAATATGTGCATACCAACAGTAAAATACTGAACAGTTCACATTTCCCTCTCCCATATCTTTCTCTCATTACTTCTTTAGATCCTTATTTATTACCAAATTGATTGGACTATAGTTGCTCGTTGGTAAACGTCGTACTTTTTACAAACGTAGGTTTTAGGGTTTATGTTGTCACAATACTAGTTTAGATAAGCTGTGCCTGACAGACGCTATGGAGAGCGAAGAGCGGCTGAAATGAATTGATAGTTTCACTGAATTCTGTCACAATCTCTAGTAATTTCATTATTCCAGACCAAATTACTTTTAAAAGTGGTCATGTAATTCCAAGTGGGTTTTGATGTATGTTTATTTGTTTTTAAAGTTTGAATAAAACATTATTTTACATTTGGCATCTGGGAACTAATTACTGCACACTTACTGGTTTTAGGTAATTTTATTTTAGGCATTCTAGCTATTTTCAAAGTGTACTCGAAATTAGTCTTGCTATATTGACTAGTTCTATCTTTACTGCACTTGCAGAGGTGGTTAGGAGCGTGAAAAGTTGCTGTCATTGTTTTACTCGTCGGAAAATGTCCAACTAAAAATGAGTGTTATGTTCTCAACGGTTGTGTTAGTATGTTTGTTCCAACATAACTTTCTAATGGTTTGGCAGATTTCAATTTTCCTTAGCTCACAGGATTCTTCAATTCACCACATGTGTCATTGGACTGATCGTTCAATTTATCAAGTCAGTGGAACTTTCAAAAAATATAATAGTTTAAGAATACAAAATATTCCAATTTAGTAATTTATAATGCACATTATACGTATTAATAGTGGTTGTATTACAAAAATATATTACTATTAGCAGACCACTTCTGGTGTTTAAATAATAAAGAGAAATAATTTCTTATATTTTCAACCTGTGGGAAAGTTTAAGCCTGTCTCTACCACTCACTTATTAACGATTCAACTGATTTTGATTTACCGTAATTCGTTGGGCTCTTCAATTCATCATAAATATACGGGTATATAGTATACAAATTTAAACCAAGCCATTCCATAAAAAATACAACTAATATAACGTATTAGTTTAGAATTTTAGGCAGTTTTTCATATTATATTTATTTTAGGTTCAATATATGTTTGCTTCTTACATGCTTTAGATAAAACCTTATTTTATTTTCGTATTATATCCTTGGTTTTAACGATAGGTGCGTTGAACATTTCTTTTATAAACTTAACTGTACCATCTTTACATAGTAAATGAGTACATACTCTGATTGAAGCTGTTGTAAAGTTACCGTCTCTAATGTATTTTACAAGTTTGAAAGATTTAATACAGCGTAGTTCTGGGACTATTTAAACTATTAAAACCCTAAGAAATCAACTTTTTCACATTAGAATGTGTCAATTTTAGTGCTGCCAATAGTTATCATCTTTAATTTGTCAAATTCATATTGTCTTACTAATTTTTGTTTAAGACAGTGTCTTTATTCTTTCAACAAACTTTCACTTTGGTGGGGGGTTTTCAGTACAACAAACTTAATGCTTGTTTCTATACCTAAAAAGAAATAAATAAATAAAATAAAAATAAAGATGTGCACTATCAAACACGGTTTTGCTATTTTTTTTTTTTTTTAAGTTTCTTTGAGACTCTTCAAAACAGTTCAATACGAGATTGTACTCTAGGATAGTAAAGTCACCTGAAAGGATCATTGGTGATATTTCCTTTAGAAGTTGACGTTTATTTAACTTTCAACTTTTCTTATGATTTTGGTTCATTAGGAGATTTTTTACCCCGTGTTTCTCATACAAACATGCGTTGATTTCTCTTTTATTCGTTAGGCCTAAATAATAAAGGTAACAATCCGCAGTCATGTGCGATTCCTTTATTTTTGGCAAAGTTCTTTGCGTTGGTGTGTACATAGTTGGCATTTCAACGTTTTTATCTAAATATCAATGAATTTATTATTGCTACATTAGTAAACTTTGTGAGATTAAATTTATTACGGGTGAAGTTAGGACTGTAAAGTCCTCTCCAAAACATAACCCCATAAACAAAATTGTACATATGCAATAACATTTTCAAGAAAAATAAAAACAATATAAATTAATATTCATCTTTCCATACCAACATTTACAGTGCTGGTACCACTGTTTGTGAAAGGGTGGGTGGGTGAGACAATTACCCTGTACTTTTAAGGGTGGGTAGGAGGAACAATATCACTATATGTTTGGGGATGGTTGGGTGGTTCATTTACCACTGTACGTGTAAGTGTGGGTGGGTGAAACATTTAACCTATACTTACAGGGGTGGGTAGGCGGGACAATATCACTCTATTTGTGGGGATGGATGGGTGGGTCATTTACCACTGTACGTGTAAGTGTGGGTGGGTGAAACATTTAACCTATACTTACAGGGGTGGGTAGGCGGGACAATATCACTCTATTTGTGGGGATGGATGGGTGGTTCATTTACCACTGTACGTGTAAGTGTGGGTGGGTGAAACATTTAACCTATACTTACAGGGGTGGGTAGGCGGGACAATATCACTCTATTTGTGGGGATAGATGGCTGGGTCATTTACCACTGTACGTGTAAGTGTGGGTGGGTGAAACATTTAACCTATACTTACAGGGGTGGGTAGGCGAGACCATATCACTCTATTTGTTGGGATGAGTGGGAGGGTCATTTACCACTGTACATGTAAGTTTGGGTGGGTGAAAAAATTAACCTGTACTTGCAGGGGTGGGTAGGCGGGACAATATCACTCTGTGTGGGATGGATGGGTGGGTGAATACTACTGCACATGTGTGTGGGACAATACTGCTATACGTGTAGATAAGACCTGTTACACGTAACGTAAGGTTACTCAGACATTTTATGGTGAAATTATGGAAATGAGATTTTAGAAGTTCTGTAGTCTGCCTTTGATTCAGATTGCTCTTTATAAATTTACCTTTCATTCCGTACTGTTAAACTTTCTCTTAGAATTATTCTTTTAAGTACAAATTTCTTTATACATTTTTGTTTTATATAAGGTATAAAGAATGATTTTTATTTTTTTCAATAAATAATATATACCTCCTCAAGCATACTTACTGAATAATTTTAAAAATATGTTTAATTTATCCCTCCCAAAACACCGAGAAGATTATTAGAAAAACATTGCTTCAAACTGTTTATTTAAATTTGAAAACATTTTTATTTTAGGGATTATGGAAATAAAAAAAGCTAACCACAGTAATATGATGAGGTTTATTTCAATTAAACATTAATGTAGACAGTCATCATTAAAACGATGTTTCAAGGCAGGTTACTTATTTGAACATTAACTTAATGACAATTTACTTTTATAGTGAAACATACAAAATGGAATTATAACCAACAAAAAAGGTTTTACGGCTAAGGGAACCGTCATAAATCTATCCTGATCATACATTTGATAGTTATTTTTTAATTCAAAAGTTAATTTGAAAATAACTATATATTTATTCATTGGATTAAAAAAATGAGAAGTGCCTATTGTATTCTACGACATTCTGAAATGTACGTATCTCAATATGTTTTTCTGTGTGAGATATAAAGAAATATAGATTTGTGTGTCCTAGATAAAGGGTAGGTAAACTTCACGCCAACCGACGTAACGCTACGTATGAGTTTGAGTAAAATGAAGAAAATTAATATCAAACCAAATCAAGTATCAGAATTTATTTTTAAAGGAAAAATATTTAGCACCAGCAATAAAATAAACCAAGTAATTGGAAGATGGCCACTCCTCCAAGAGATAGTTACGGCTTGATCAGTTCTCACAAGCCCCATGATGGGTACATGGGGTTTGTTATTTTATCGTCATAAAATAATTTTACCGTCATAAAAATTAGACTAGACGTAAAACGTATATTTTCTTCATTTGGTCCATGGTGGAATTTTAATAAATTTAAATTAAACATACAGTATTTAGAAATTCCGCAATTTTTAATGTTTTAATGAATGTACTTTCGCCATCTTCAGGTTATAAACAAATTGTACAAAAATATAAAACATGTGTTTTTAATTTATTTTAGGTTATATTATTTACTATCTGAAGATGGCCTAAGAGCCGAAACCGGTAATATATTTTTATAAAAAAT
>JAQJVL010007335.1:0-24495 GCA_035578905.1 Stictocephala bisonia | reverse complement strand
TCATTTTTTTAAAAAGGCCACGTCACCCGGGTGTTAGGACATTGTTCCTTCACAGGAAACAAGGTCCTGGTAAACACGATTACATGTCTCCTCGTTTGTTGTGTCTCTTCATTACACATTATGTTAAATGCACACACACACAGAGTCTATTAAATCTTATAAGAATATTGTACAATTTAATCATATTTTATAACATTAAAATTGACGATATTTTGCTCTTCTATGGCAACCTTTTATTTGTTTAGTTATATAAAATTTACGATAAATAAGATATACTTTTATTATAATTCCACACTTGAAATTAAAACTATTTCAGAAAATTTAATATTCCCTAATAAATTATCAATAAAACATGAATTAATCAACAAATATTACATTCATGCTTCAAATACCTGTAGTTTTACATCAAAGTGCCTCACATGCTGACATCAGTAAAAAGAAATATGTAGGCCCTAAACATTTTGTAATATTTTCCATGTCAAAAATGCTTGTAAGCTTGTCAAAGGATTAAACTATGTGAAAAAAACTATGTCAATATATTTTAAAAGTTACTAACGTAATTCAACTTAAGTTAAATACTCATTCACATAAAGAAAGTGATTTTGGCTACATCTGAATATATATAATTAATAACTTTGCCTGGAATAATAAGGACGAGAAAAGGTGATAAAAATGATCTTATGGCGTTTTTCCAAAATTATATTATCACAGACATGTAGTAATCACCTTTTTGTATGAGATGTTTTGTATAAAAACTGTGAATATTCTATTAAATAAGAACAATCATAACTATTTTAATATTATGTGAATCACCCCCCCCCCCCCCGCTTCATTATTTGATAATGTACAAAAAGAAAGAAGACCAACTACAAAAATAAACATTATAAAGATTTGTGGTAGGAATTACTTCGTTGTAAGTTTGTGAAGTTTTTTATGGAAAAAAGAGTTATATTCTTAAATCAAACCAGATGAATGCACTCTCATCCTTTCCGATGAGGAATATCAGTTATGAAAAAAGTGTTCCATGGTAACTTCAGGTTAGGGTTCCAGGGTATATAAATGATTTGCAAGTTTGATCGCTGTAATTATATTTCAGTTTCAACTCCCCATGAATACCTAATTAGGTTATCTACTGTTGGTACATCGGCGCTGATTCGTTTAGTCACTTTTTATGCTGTAACAACAAAACGCAGTTTTGTATACAATACAAAAGTTTAGTTACCTATGTACTGCATCAATAATTTTTAAAACATCATGTAATATATTTTTCCGAAAAAAATAGTAAAAGAACGCCCGCCATGATTAAAAATAATAATATGAAAATGATTGAGCGATCGGAAAAACATTGACTTTGTAAACAACGTGATAATGCTTTGTTTTTCCCACAGCAAAATGTAGCTCCATATAATTAAATAGTTCTCATTTATAATGAAATAGTGGATACGTTTAATTAATAACACTTAAGTTAAAATACCATCTTTAATGAAGGGTTTTTCTTAGTAATTATAAAAAAAACTCGTATCTATTCACATATTAGATAGAAAATAGGGGACATGCCTGCACGCTTCGCGAGCCAAACCTGTAACTCGCTGCTCTCATGAATTTTCACGGAAAATAATAATAGGTTAAGTGTATGAAGAAAAATCACAAAATTAAATTTATTAACACCATCTCACTCACATTACTTTCGTTGCTACCTATTTATTAGTATTAACACCCAGTTATATTACTTAGCCTGTTTCTAACGTGTTCATTTAATTTGTTTCCGTTTAAAAGCTGAAGATTAATTAACTAAATAAAATACAACTGCATTAAACTAGATTACTATTATAAACTTCAAGTTCAGTGGAGAAGAGCCTTACAATCGAATGTATAACTCGGTAGGTTTAACGAGGCACTTGGGCAGGCGATGCGCAGTAGACTAATTGGAGTGGGGGAAGCCGCCGAGTCAGTGTGTGCCATACGGTAAATAAAAATAGAAAGTAAAATCATCTGAAATTTAATTTTTGTTTACAGCCTGACTTACCTTGTTATTGTAGATAGATAATTAATAAATACTTGTGAAAATTATTACTAATAAATTAATAAATTACACGTTAAACGTTTTTTTATTTATTTGTTTATAAGTAGAGTATATTGATTGTATTATAATTTATTGTTTTATAAGCAAATTAAATTGCCTATTTCCAGAGCAGACTTGGTAAAGACAGCATATGTTATTTTATGTTAGCAATAAGAGGTTTTAATTCAAATTAAACATGTAAACGACCTTTCCGATTGGCCCTTATAATAAATGTAAACAAACAACAAAGGAAGCGAAAATAAATTATTCTTTTATAGACAGAGGGGTACTGCAAGCGCAGCTCGACCGGCAACACGGTAAATAAGAAATCAATCACATGGTAGAGGGGTATAACAGTGGTGGGACTGCCCTCCCCTCCGCTCCTAGTATTATTCCCCTCATGCGCAGGCCAAGTGCCTCGGTAAGCCTCGCGAGTTATAAAATAAATCCGTGCTCACAACCTTTACTGGTTTTACAATATGAAAGATTTAATCTCCTCAGTATTATAAATACCATTGTTTTCAATCCAACAGCTGTTAAATTTTTTGGAAATCATCATTTTCATTTAAACAGCTGTTAATTCTCGATTATTTGGAATATCTTCCCACGTTATTCTTATGACCAAAAAATGTACTTTGCGAGCTACCCATGCCCTTCAGGTTGAAAACATTGATCAATTAGGACCAGAGATTATTGCACAACTACGAACAGAGGATCATTTTTTGACTCAGCCGTTTAAATTGCTCTAGGAATAAGGGAGTAGTGGAGTTGACAAAAACCTACTCCAAGTATTACATACAGTATATAAGAATATCAAAGTAATACTCTTTTGGAGGTTTAGCATTGATACATTAGAGGCACACAAACCTTCAATGACATCTTGATTTACATATTTATCGATATAAAATTTGTCTTGCACAAGTTACAAATATTTATTTCCATTTTAATATTTTAAAATTTATTTCCTAATCATAATTTTAAATTATGCTATAACAAAAAATAGCAGAACAGAACACAATTATGTTTTGATATTTTTAAAGAGGGATTCTCATTCCCCCGTTCGATTTACCGATCGTCTACAGAGACGAGTTGAACTCTCAAGTGTCCATAACGGCCTTAAGATTCTGTAAGATTTCTATAAGAGCAATATTAAATGCGGAACAGCTCTCGGACTTAACTATTGTTTAGACAATTTAAGTTTTTACATCGATTCTAAGAGTGTAAAAGTAACTAGTGAATCCACTTATTCATTTAAAAAAGTGTATTGTTTTTTCAAAAAAAGTTGAGTATATGATTTTGTTTAAATTCAAATAAACAACAACCATTTTATAAAGTGGATTCTTTATTAACTTTTAATCTCTTTTGCACAATGTTAAAATGATAATTCCCCGACAAATCCTTAATTCACAGTGTTTTTCCACTTTAATTTTGTTCTTATGATAATAATCCTAATATGGTAACCACCTCTGCAGACCTTTAAGGATCACAAATCAAAGACCCAATAAACGGGGAAAAACTGGTTGAGTTTGAGTTTAATCACACAGTCTAGAATCAAAAGCTGCATTCAGAGTCGTTTATTATTATTACCGGTCATATTATTATTGAAACGCTCTTGGTTGTGAAGACAATTTGCAATGCTACATACTCAGTGCATCTTTCTCGCACCAGTACTTTCAGCAGGTCAAAATCTAAGTGGCCCATATATAGTATGATAACGACGAGCTTATCAGATTAATATGAATATAATGATATAGGTACATATGCTGTGGATATGAATGTATGTAAATCTCTACTATAAATTTAAATTGATAAGAAGTTAAAGAAATTCACCAGTCTGAAGTTGTTGTAAGGTACTTTTGTGCAATCACCAAAATAAATGTATTTTCTAGTCTTCAAGTACTAGAAATATATTGAATAACTGGCATTACGAAGGACGAAATGACACGAGGGTAACGAGTGACTGGGGTGGCTCTTGAAGCGTGCAGGAGTGTCCTATAGTTTATTCTTTAACATAGAAATATACAATAAGGCTTCCCAGAAGCAAAGAATACAGTGATATAACCTAGAAATTTTCTATCAATAAGTTGATGTTCTGAAAACATAGATGAACATTTTTTTTAACTTAAAAACTCGGACGCCCAGTGGCCGGGACTCTGTACTTGAAGTTCGGAGTTTAGTGTTCACTCTACAGGAACTGGGAAACCGATAAGTCGGAACAGAGTTATTGCTGTGCTCTACGCCCCATTCCCAACTTCTTACCCAACTTAACCTACCCACTAGGCATCCATCTTACACTACCCACTTCCACTATTCATTATAAAACAATTTCACCACTTTAGTCCATTGTATCTGTATATTATATTGTTTAACTCTGCTTTCCTATGACTGTTTGATCCGTAATATAATTAAAAGAAGTATTTTAGGTTAACATAGTTTTCATCAAGAACAATGAATTATACATAGTAACACCTTATACATATCTGACTATTAACGAGATTGATTTGATATAAATTTAATGTGGACAAGTTATTTTTAATTGTTAAATGTTATAAAACTTGAATTATTATAGTTATGATCCCAGATTTCAAGAAATAGCATTATTTGTCTAGACTAGTAAAAAATGATAAAATTTCGTGACATATGAAACCGCTATCTAGGCCTACTTGTTTATTGAAGATTACAAAGCTAGTCATTTAATTATCTATTTTCCATATGTGACGTAGGCCCTTAGCTAGGATTTAAACATCAAAAATATATCTACAACTATCAAAAGTATAATGAAGTAGTCTATTAAAAGACAATTCTCACATTTATAGTAAGTAAGTTTTCTTTTATAATTCAAATAAGTAACAGATATTTACTTATTATGGGCTGCAGGAAGACTGTTTCAATACTCAACTTATGTCTAAGCGGGAACTGACTATATTTGTTGAAATATGTATTAGTTAACACTCTATTGAAAATAAATTAAATAAATGGTTGCAAAGAATTATCACTAACTTTCTCCTATATTAATTACACTAACAATCACAACTTTTGAAAATTACAAGTTCGATTCCCAAATAGGTTTTTCTCATAATTAAAAAAATAGTCAAGCTAGAGACATTCGGTTTTGACTAAAACATTTGAAATTTTAATTTAAATCTTTCCTAAATATGTAATCAAAATTGTTAGAGAGGTTTTTGAGAAAATTCCATTTGTGTATGCATTTTGCTCATAAAAAAAACTTAAATTTCAAGAAAGTGAAAAAAATGGTCTGGATATATAGGCTAAATACACCTACAGACCAAGTTTCATAAAAAATAATCTCCGTCTGCCTGGTCTCCAGCAAACTGCTCATAGACACATATACGACACACACCAAACATTTTTTTGAAGAAAAAACACTATTTTGGGTTCAGGGGACCCTAAAATGGATTTTTAGACGAACTTGTAAACAAATTTCTTCTGGACGATCACAATACTTTCTCTATGCTAACGCATAAGGGAGGAAGTAAAAATGTATCATGGTAAAGAATTATTGTAAAACCAAGAGCCTGAGTTATTGTAAAATCAAAGTTACAAGCTATTAGTTACTTACTCATCAGGCACGCATGAACAGTCACAGGAGCTCACAGCTCTGGTCAAAGACGACCTCGTCTCTAACCCACAACAGAGAGACATTTATTATTCATGAACAGTTTCAAACATATTCATAATCCCGTTGACTTTCAAAATAAAAGTTAAATCTGAGAGGAGATAATTTTTCCTTTTTAAATTTATAGGTGACTATATTGTTATTCCCTTTCTAGACATACATCTACTGTCTTCAACTTTATTTGATCAGTTCAACATGCTAGTATAGCAATATCCTCAAACCATGTATTTGTATATAGGACATTTTTCGTTAATTCACTACCACTACTTCGGGTCAGGTTATGTTAGGTTTGGTTAGGTTATGTTTGGTTTGCTTATTTTATGCTAGGTTTGGTTTGGTTATGTTAGGTTAACATAAGATATGGTTATCGTAGTGACGTAACGGGAAAGATCTTGTATATATCCCTAGATATGTAATTCAAGTACCTATGACTTATTGGGTACAATTTCTCAAAATTCATCAGGAGTTTGACCATAAAACCTTGCAACAGTATTTTATTATAGCATCTAAGTGCATACACAACGTTTTGAAGTATATTCTATCCGAGATAAAATGGATGAGTAGTAAATATTGTGATTCCGAACAGAGTTTTTGTTACGAATGACCATACGAAAGAGACAAAATAGGACCATCTCATAACAAGTTATAATTGAACTTGTTTGTAATGTGAAGAAAAAAAATATATTTACTTAAGCGATGTAAAATGACGAGATCAAGTAACAAAGTTGGAATGAAAAATGCACAGGCATGCTTTTAGTATTTTATAACATTTAAATTATGTTACATACTATGATACAAAAAATACTAACATAATTTACACAATTTTCATATTTTAAAATGTTTGATAGCTTTACCGTCCTACATTTTGTACAACAATTTTTTGAAATTTTCGAAATATATTTTATTAGAATATTCATTACGATGTCAGGGTACCTGAAGTAATAAGCAAAATGAATTAATTATACTAAATATTTAGCTGTTATATTTTTCTATGAAACTAAGTGTGATATTAAAATTTTCGCTGTTCTTACCATATCTTGTTCTTACAAATTTTCTTAACCATCTAAGGCATATTTTAATTTAACAAATTTAGTTATGATTAAATTTAAAATTTCCATAAAAAGATCACGCAGTCATGAATTGTTACAGCATGTTTATACAACTAACCAATAAAGGTTTAAAGGGTTCTTATGGACTTTATCAGCTTCCAAATTCACTGTTTTATGGATCCACTTCCATAAGGTAACAAAGGATGTAATTTTCCCTCAATAGACCTTTTATGTTCAAATAACGGCGTTTATTTTTATGGAAGATTGCAACAGATATTTTACAGCAAACTAAATTCAACAATTAATTGCGCTTAAGAGGTTTAATTTTTAAAATATTTCAATATACGTTGCATATAGTAAAACTATAATAAATATATTAAATTAGGATATGAATGCCATCGATATTTTAGTATTTGTTGTATATAATAATAATTGAAAAATCGTGATTGAAGGGAAAAGTATATAAATACTTCCTGTCCCCAGTTGATAAATTATAAACGACTAGGTTTATTAACAAAGATTCATAAATTTGTCTAGATCTTATTTTCAAAGTATTTAAGAGTACAATTATTTAGAAAGCTGCCTTTTGAAGACCACTCAGTACCACTGTACGTGTATGGGTGGGCGGGTGGGTCAGTACTACTGTACGTGTATGGGTGGGTGAGTGGGTCAATACCACTGTACGTGTATGGGTGGGCGGGTGGGTCAGTACTACTGTACGTGTATGGGTGGGTGAGTGGGTCAATACCACTGTACGTGTATGGGTGGGTGGGTGGGTCAGTACTACTGTACGTGTATGGGTGGGTGAGTGGGTCAATACCACTGTACGTGTATGGGTGGGCGGGTGGGTCAGTACTACTGTACGTGTATGGGTGGGTGATTGGGTCAATACCACTGTACGTATATTGGCCTGAAAGACCATGATATAAAAGACGATGATATAAAATAAGCATAAAATATAGTATATTAATATGCTTTAATAAAACATAAATGTTATTTAATGTGGGAGTATCTATTAAGTTCCATAGGTAAAATATAAACGATGATTTTAAAAATTGCAGACATAATAATTTTTATCCAAGGCACGTGATAAATTATGTTATTTTTTTAAACCAATAATGACAAACAGTAAATTACTATTGAAAAAAGAATAACAATGAAACTTTTGCATTGTAAATGTTGTGTTAAATGTGGAGCAACATGTTAATTAACTTATAAAATGAATGAGTTTGACCGATATACCTCTCACATCCATTAAAATAATGTATGCACATTTTGGCCGTTTCATTTACGACCTCCAATTATGCTATTCTATAATGATAATCATGAATTGAAAGCCACATTAAAACACGTTATCAATCATAGTTATTAACTATATTATGTATCAATATATAAGAGGTTCTTTAGTTGTATTGTGTTTATCTAGAACGTTAAATAGATGAGGTGTTACATAAAATGTTCTTTTAAACGTAACATATCTTAAAATATATTATTGTTTTATTCATTATCATTACTATTTATTATTCATTAGAATCTTCAAGAAATCGGCGAATATGAAGGGCGAATGAGTGTGATAATGAGTGTAGCCATTATTACTAACTACGGTCGACTGTTCTTCAGAAATACCTATTTATTAATAGCCCAATAGTCTGGGCAACTAGGGAACCTACAGCTTTATGTGGAATTCAAACTTCGTAGAGTTAACCTGATTTTCAGATGACTGACAAGACTTATCCAGTTCTCTTCCCTACACAACATCCGAACCTTAACTACCATCCAGCATGGACACCCCAGACTTCTGTAGTGGTGTCAACGTCGATGGTAAAGTCGTGTCGGTATTAGGAGGACCGAACATAGAACCTATTGCTTACAATTTCCTCAACTTTGTCCCCAAGTAGGTACTTGGGGATAAAGTTGAGGACATAGGTATGTTATAGCACTGCACCATTAGTGCCGACTAATCGTCTACTGATCTTTATCAGATTGCCAATTGCCTTGACCAGCGGACTGAAACATTATCGTAAGATAGCAGCATGAAGCAACATCGAGGCTTCAAAGCAAACATGTTTGAAAGTCACCCTTAGTGCGTTGGTCTCCGGGCAACTTGTTGGAGTGGACGTCTTAGCCCTAACTTGTTGGAGTGGACGTCTTAGCCCTAACTTGTTGGAGTGGACGTCTTAGCCCTAACTTGTTGGAGTGGACGTCTTAGCCCTAACTTGTTGGAGTGGACGTCTTAGCCCTAACTTGTTGGGGTGGACGTCTTAGCCGTAACTTGTTGGGGTGGACGTCTTAGCCCTAACTTGTTGGAGTGGACGTCTTAGCCCTAACTTAACCTGGTAAAATAATACACCTTTTACTTTAACAAGACTATCTTATGTAAAGTACAACATTGTAACGTATTGATTATCCAGTAATTTTAGCATATCCTCTAATGCAACGCTTTTATGTCGTCTGTCGACCGTTCTGTTAATATATTAACAATAGAACAGAACCTGTTCAGTAAATACGTTAATAAATTTTGCGTTTAAAGCAATACTCGCTTTATATTGTATCAAGAATATTATTATAATGACGTTAACGACACAAATATATCATAATAATAATAATAATAATATGAAAATCGGCAATAATAAGCCAGCTCCATCCTTATTATTAGATTATTAAAAATCCAAATAAAATGTATACGAATGTAAAATAACAGGAAAAAATACTGCAAAGAGTTAAATTCATAACATTTAATTATATTTAACAATCTAATAAATTAAGGTAACTATTATTGTATATGAATTATTATTCCCTGTCCGGCAATTAGCATTTTTTCAGATGAAGGAACCATGTTAAATTTGGGAGGTATGGGTACCAGGAAGTGGTGGTACCTTTCGAGCCGTTCCGACCATACCTTGCATGCGGGGTGGGTTCGGCAGACTGGTCCACACCTGGTATCAATTCTCACTTGTTAGCTGCGTAGAGTTACCCTCTGACACTGGGTGTTGGTCCACCTACAGAACCAAGTTAGGGGGCCCTAGACTAAGGTGTTAAGTGACCCGTGCCGAAAATCTCGTAGTACTGGGGGCCTAATATTCAGTACCTTTAACGTTCCCAGAAGGCACCCAGTCGTAATTACCGCTTAACTCCCTAAACGGGTCACTGGGGAGATGGACTGCAGCAACCCTATACTCGTGGAAATTGTGTGAAAGCTGACACTAATACAATTGATTTGTTAACAGGTAGGGTAACTCCCGAAGGCCTACTTGTGGACATGTGGACAGGCCTCAGCTTGTCCTCTCCGGTACCGGCTCTCCCTGCAGGAGAGGAGGATGCGCTGCTTCAGTATGAGGATGAGAGTTCTCAGGGTAATCTCCAGAAGATGGATATGGGTGGTCCGCCTAATAAGAGGACTCCCCGAGGCCAACTCTGAAGATTTCGGAAGGAGGAGGCTATTGTCAGAGGCGTGAGAATCTATTCGAAGGTAGAGAGGCGACAAGCTTGGGAGGAGAAGCATGGTGCGAGGAACAAATCGTCATGTACGTCTGGCACCTCAGAGGGCCTAGATGACAAGACAGCCCTCTCGCGGGTAGCTATACCCAAAACCAACCAGCAGGATTCGTCCTCTGACACCTACAAAGGTCCCGGTGTAAAGAGGTCGCGTTCACAACTGACGACGGAGGAGCTTGGAAGTGAGAAGAAGAAGGCTAAGCAGCAAAGCAACACAGAGTCCTTCGCTGAGAAGTTGTGGGTGGAAAAGCTGGCCATTGTCAGGCAAGAGCACCCCGAACAGCTTCTGACGGAGGAGCAGGCGGCCCCTGTTAAAAGACAGCTGACGGTGCGTACTCTGAAGGAACAAACGTTAACGTCACAAGTCACCATGTTGAGGCTGGAGCGGTCGTTATTGGTTGTGCCAATGCTATGACCAGGGAATGGCTTAAAAATCAGTTTCCAGATATGAGCCCTTTCGAGGGTGTACAACTGAGACTTGAACTGGCTAAGAACCTGGTCAATATGATGAAGGTGACCAAGTTCGTTCCGGTAACAACTTGTGCTGTTACTAAATCAGAGGTCCTTTTAGGCCTGAAAAAGCAAAACCAGCTGAACACTGATCACTGCGTGGTTGTTGGGAGCACTCAAAATCCCAATGGCCTATTCCTAGTGATCATGGTTTACGAAGGCTCCCTTAGGAGACTGAATGCCCTCTCGATGCGGCCCTTTCAAAATCAATCAAATCAATCAAAAATCAGTTTATTCTCAAAAAAAAAAAAAAAAAAAAAAAAAAAAAGAAAAGTACAAAAGAAACAATACAAAATATTACTGAGAATGATCCTCTCATGGGCTAAAGCCTGTGCGAGAGGACCGAGTAGTTATCAATAAAATGGTTTCCTGGTGAATAGAAAACTTAAATAACAAAAACACTTAATATCTATATTATGAAATACAATACAAATGACAAATATAAAATAAACTCCTCATACCAGAGGCCACAGGAGAAAAAAAAACAAATAATAATGATGATAATATTACATCTAAGAGAGAAGAAACAGAAAAAAATGACGCACTCAGACAGAAAGACACGCACTCATGCGTGAACAGCCGCTCACACACTCATGCGCACACAGACGCATAGACACATATCCGCGCACATACACACACGCACTCACGAACGCATACGCGCGCGTGCGCGCGCACACACACACACACACACACACACACACACACACACACACACACACACGAACACTCATATGTGTACACAACCGCACACACATGCATGCGCGCAACATCCTCTCATGCGCGCACAGACGGAACTCGCACAATCACTCATATACGCACAGACGCAAACGCACCCATGCATGCATAGACGCACACTCATACGTGACGCACACTCACACACACCACACACGAGCATTTACTCATGCACACGAAACAAGAACTAACAAACACTTGCATCCACACCTGCAATGTTCAAGCACACTCCCGTATAATCAAGTAAATTCTAGCTCTAAAATATACATACATGGAACTCATTAATTTTTCAACTTCTAATCTTCCTAAATTAATTAACCAGTTATTTATTATTTTTTTATAGAAATGTATCTTATAAGTATCAGAATATCTTATGCAGGCCGGTAATTTAGTGAACAGAATATTTGAAACAAAATGAGCTTGTTAAATTGGCTGATTTAGGCAGTCTAGGAACTCTTATACCTACATTTAGAGCGGTTCTAGAAGGATACTTGTGACCAATAATAGTGAATATATTATTTTTGTTTCTATATATATACAAAAGTAAACACCTTATTAAAAGCTGGTTGATCGAAAAGACTTTCATTTTATCAAACAACAAGTCTGTAGGAAACCTACGACATTTATTAAGAGCAGCTTTCATAACAGCCTTCTGGGTTAATTCTAAAGGTAAAATTATTGACTTGTATGTAGCACCCCATGCTATTATACCAAACTGCAAAACATATTGAATGTATGCATAGTATAGCTGACGGTTAAGATCTAATGAAATAATATTTTTTAGAGAATAAAAAATGAAGATAAGTTTTCTTATCTTGTTCCTAATATAATGAATATGTTCATTCCATTTCATCCGGTTATCGAAAATCACACCCAAATCTTATATTCACTAACACACTCAACATTCTCACAAGTCTTACAATCAACAGTACAGCCACAAGTGTGTAGTAGTAAGCGTTGATCTATGGGGTCAGCATCAGCTCTCAAGGAAATAGCAATATGTTTAGTTTTGCCAACATTCAATGTGAGCCGATTCTGATCAAACCACCGCCTGACAGCGAGAAGGCCGCGTTCCGCCAGTCTATACACTTCAGGCCAATTGGCCCCTTCAAATAATAGAGCCGTGTCATCGGCGTAAAGAAAAGAACTGCCATTGACTAAATTTGATTTACCAAGATTATTTACATAAATTAGGAAAAGGAGTGTACCCAGCGTACTACCTTGAATTACGCCAAAATTAATTTTCTTACGTAAGCTGTGTTGGCCCATTATAGAGACTACTTGAAACTGGTCACTTAAATAATCTTTAAACCAATTTAATGCCGTGCCAACAAACACCAATGCACTCAAGTTTCTTTATTAATAAGTCATGGACAACTGTATCAAAAGCCTTAGCAAGGTCTATAAATACTAATAATGGTTTATTGTTTCTACCAATTATGTCATGTATTTCTTTAGTTAAATTGAAGTCTTTAGTTAAATTCTTTCTGGGGCTGGAGAGGATACAATTCAAGCATAAGAGGGGACATAAGCCCTCACAGAAGTAATGGCAGTGCTACAGATCAACGACCACCACTACAGAGAGGGCCACAGGCAGGCTCTGCCAGAAGATTCTCTCCGACGACGTAAGAGTGGCCCTGAGTCAGGAGCCATGGATAATTAGATGGAGCTCGGCACTGCTAAAGGGACACGGCTGTTACTGAGGTGTACCGGCAAACAAGTGACGGTGACGTCAGAATCTTGTTCGCATCAGTATAGCGAACATTTTAGGTACTATGTTGAGGAGGATCTTAGGCTGCGTAGTGATGCACCAACGACACCGGTGGCAGGATGCCAACGCCCATCACACTGCATGGGGGCAACAACATAAATGCTAGAGGTGAGTGACGGTTAGGCGTACTGGGAAACGAGAGGGCAGATCACTGTGCGAGGAAAGCCACTGAGGAACATCTCATTGGCCCAGAGCATGCGGGGTTGCTTACAGCCTAGCCAAGAGGGTTCCCTCTACATGGGTTGCCGGCAAGTTCCAGGAGATCTGGGAGGCAACGCCAGGTAACAGTCAAGCCAAGGAGGTCCTGTTGGGGCCGTTGTAATCCAACACGGCTGAGGCTCTTGCAAGATCAGTACTCCGAAGGGTGGTTGAATTTATAACTGGACACTGGACGTTTCGGGTACACATGAACAGGATGGGGTTCCCAACCCACATTCTCTTGTGTAAGAAATGTGGGGAGGAAGAGGAGTCTGGACGGTACATCCTCTTTCACTGCCCGGCCCTAGCTGGGAAGCGGGCTCTCATCTTGGGCGGTGATTTAGAACATGGTCAATGTGTAGCACAGGAAAACCTCATAAAGGCTATCTCGAGGTTCTCTAAGAACTTTGAACTGGACGAAATTTGAAGTCGTGTAAAGGAGGGCGCACAATAAGCCTTTTTGGCTTAGAGGCCGTTACCAGGTTTGAAGCCTGGCCCTCCAAATCGTAAAAAAATTTTAAATTTAACAATTTCTTATATCATCAGAAGTTTATTGTTAGTAACGATATTTCAAATCCCATGACGACAAAATGGAATAAAAGCATTGTCCTGTGTTCCCAGTGGTATGATTATGTAAAATGAAAAGGGTTGGAAATATCCAAATAACCTCTGACATTACAATCTGGCAATGAAAACAAATGGTTCGAAAACATTGGGTGAAATGTTCCTCATGAAAATGTTTGTTTTATGTTACTGTTTTCGTGTTTTCGTTACTTTCCAAATCCTAGAAAATTTAAATAAGTGTTTTGTTTTGTTATTTTTTAGCATAGTACCTAAAATGTTGATGCGTTCGTTAGGACTAATTTTAGCATGCATTCTGAGATATATTTTATCGTCTATTGAACCTAATTTAATATTGTCATTATGAAATACTAAAAATTTTGATAGATTAATTACCATTTAACTGTAACATAAAGTCTGATATATCACTGCTTAATCGTCTATCAGTTTTATCAGAGTAGCTAATGTGGAATATTAATTGTGATGCAATCATTAGCCCGAAAGTGTAGTGCATTATTTGATATATATCACTGTTTAATCGTATATAGATCCTTGCCATATTACCTAATGTGGAATATTAATTTATTGACGCATGTATTTGCCCATAAGAGTTATTACATCTTCTGATAAATTAATCTTTCATCCTCTGAACATTTATTGATGTTAAGAAGTTAAATGTTTGTTCTGCAAACTTTAACCTTGATTCAAGAGGTGGAGAGGAACAAGCTACAAGTAATACGGAACGGAGTTACTTCCCTTACGGAAGTAGTCAATATTTGAACACCACAGTTCCAACGGGAACACTGAATATCCATACTGTTTCAATATGTAATAGCTCCACACATATCCAACTCAGCCACAACTTTTGTAAAGATTTATTAATTTTAGTATTACTGTTATTTATTTAGTTTGAAAACATTTTCAGTTGTTTTGTAAAGATATATTTTTTACGTATTGTTAATGACAACGGAAAAATTTTTTACAACTTTATTATTATTTTATTGATGGTAATCAATAAAATATTAGCTGATTTTGACTTTAAGGTTATCATAATGGAACAGCCTATAAATAATGTACATCAATTTAAAACTATAAAGTACCGTATCAGTGCATAATTTGTATATTTATCACCAACTTAGCCACTTCTTCCATATAATCTATATATAAAAAATTCGTCCGGACGTTCTATCCGGCCTTTTTGTTTAATTTTTTTTACAATTAAAGTTATTAGTGCTCGGATAATGCATCAGACATTGGATTCCACCTAAGTCTGACCTTATTCAAGTTTTACTTAAACGCAACTTAATTTATGATTTTCTAAACACTTTTTCCACTCAAAAATCTATATCTCAGGTTCTAATTGAGATAGGTAGTTCGTTGTGGTATAAAAACACTCAGTAGATTAAGCCCTTTTATTTTGGCTTTTGATCACTCAAATTTATTGTGTTTAAGGATAGTTGTGTGTGGACATTCATACTTGTGTGCGGATGTATAAGCCAAATTTTAAGTACTGACTAACTCATCACGACATTTACAAAACTAAAAGGCCGATTGAAATCTCGACATAAGTTTATCTAAGGCCCTAGAAAAAGGATTTATACCTCCATAGCCATATTCTAACAGAACGTAAACTTACTGAAATCGGCACATTATGTGCTTAGTAATGGTTTGATTGTAAATACCTTTTGATATTCGTTATCAGGGAAAAATTCAGCTTGAGTACCCACAGTAATATATTTAGGAAACAATATTTTTCCGTTTTTCCTTAGTTTCGTAATTTCTCCGTCTTTCCCGCAGAAAAAACGATCATATCATTGTTTCCCAGCTATATACCTACAACAAATTCAGCAGAAAAATTGACTAGCCTATATAAATTATCAAAGTTATTGGTTTGAAAGATCATTTCAAAAATAAATCTGAAAATTACTAAGGTTGAATCGATAGTACTCGCTAATTACTATAATGACAAAAAAATATAGAAACGTGATATTAGATGACTCAATTAATTATAAGCATTTATTTAAATATTTGTTTGTAAAGAAGGCTCAAATAAATTTTTCTTGTGTTATAAAACAAAAATTTTATTAATTTGAGAAAATTATGAGAAAACTATGAGTTTAGCTGTTTTCGTTATGTATTTACAACCTGCGAAACATCATATTTTCAACAGCTGTCTATTGTTTACCACCGAAAGTAACATTGTTTACAACCGAAAATTTTCCACAGTCAACAACACTTGTTTTTATTCCGTAGTGTAGTGAAAAGTATCGTTCAAAACTCTAGTGAAAGTGTTTTGTATGTTCTCGACCATTTGAAGTGCTCGACAAGTCTCGCACTTCAAACATATGGTCTCGAACATGCAAAACCCCACTTTTTACTCTTGTTATGAAACATACTATTTCATGAATAGACAATCTATAATGTTAAAAAAAGATATATAGTAAACGAAAGTTCTGTACAAGAAAACGCAACATTGAAAGATAAAAAAAATATGACCACGCCGATATTTGCTGAAGCCGTGTATAATTTTACTTTTCACCATTCATGAATAATTTATTTATTGAGAACGTGCCTATATCGGCCTTTGGGGAGTCATTTATTTAACCAGAGCGTTGGTAAACATAACCTAACACCTTAATACAACCTCTCTTGAAGTTTTTAATATTGAATCACTTATTTTGTGTTATAGCAACTTAAATGGCTCTTTGAATACTATACATATGGGTATTGTTATTAATTTTCAATTTAATATTCATAACTAGTTTAATATAAATTTAGTAATGTCATTTTTAATAATGTTAATTTTACCGTATGTGGTAAATCATTAAAAATAATTATAATAATAAATTTTCTTAGAAAACATACAGAAAAACTGGTTACTTCAATATATATAAGAAAACCTTTTTCTAAGTACTTTTTTCATTTTATAGGAAATTGAAAATCGAACTGCTGTCTTGAAGATAAAAACCAAGCGATACATCACTGGCTGACGTCAGATTGGATGTCCTAGATGTACGGTTTATTAATTGTATAATATAGTTTATTGGTCAGTGGTTCTTGGGGAGTTTCTTATTGGAGCTATAATTTACACTCCATATTAGTCATCAAACATCAAAATCAATTTTAAATATTATTTTTAGACATTCTTATTTATTTTTATAAGTTCATTTTTACAAATTGCATTGTAGCAGGTACTAATGTATTTATTTTTATATTATTTATTCACTAATATTTTGTCTAAATTACCCCAAATATAAATTTATGTTACTCTAATGTAAACAACTACAAATTACTATAAAGTAAATCTAAGGTTGAGTATATCTTGGGAACTTTGGGTATATGTTCATTTAAAATTAAGCTAAACAATATTATATTGGTAGTTTTAACCTTTTCCACTTACAATTTTCACATTATATATAAGTAATAACTAAGGACGAGGTTTACATTATTTACTAGTGCTTTTTGTAAAGTAAATGACTAAAATTATAAATAATATAGTCCCAAAAATATTGTTTTTAATTATAGAGTTGTTTTACAGATAACTTACAGTCAAAATTTATATTTAATAGAAAATATTTTAAAGCAGATATTAAAAAATTGTGCCACTTGTAAAATTTAAAAGGTCTAATGAGATAATTTTGTACAGCTTTAAGATTTTTTAAAATATAATTTTATGCTGAAACAACTTACGTACGTAGGGATATTGACGCGATTGTATTACAAATCAATACAGGACAATATTACAATGTATGCAATGGAAAATTAGATTATGCCAAGTTAAATACCACAATGGTGGTTTTGTTTGTTCATACTAATTATATTTTTTAACTTGAAATTATATAGTTAACTTTTTAACTATAACCTGTTTTATCTTAATATGAAACACATATTGGAATTAATTCTCCAAAAGGCAAATATTTAATCCTAATAAATATTATTAAAAAGTGTACATTTTTTAATTCACCATTTTGTAAGAAAACAACATTTTTGGAGCACGAATCAAAGATAACAATTATTTTTTTCGTCTGAATTATATTTTAAATGCACGTAAATACTATTCTGATTCGAATTTTTTTAATAAACTAAAACAAGTTGTAAAACTCTAATTTTATGGAGCTATCTTGTAAAACACGTAAAAAATGTAAGCATGCAACGTATTTTTGTAATATATTCAACTGCAAAATCGCTGTCGTTTGCACTGTGTTAACGCACTGTCTATTGTAGAGAAGATAAAGTAAACTGACACCATTATTCAAGTCACATAACGGTTTTGGGATGGATGTACAGACGACAACTAGTCTTCTGATAGTTAATGGGGTTACAATAATTCCAAAGTCAACACCAGGTAGATGGCAGGTGGCTCGACTGTGACATAACTATTCGTTGGAGAAGGTTGTTAAGTAGATAAATGGTATTTCCTGTTTTAGAGACTAATTATAACGAGGATAAAATGAATAATTCTTTATTTTATAAGAACAGTAAGAGCGAGTAGTTCCTCTGTTACACTTACACCAGACGTATCTTCCCCTCCGGGAGAAAAATAAAAATGCCCTAATAATAGTGGAGTGAGGGAATTACTGTTATATCATTTTTACCTCTTAGGCGGGTTACACACATATGCATCTCGCACGGTGCGACTAGCATTTTTGATGCCAGTAGCACTGTGCGAGATGCATATGTGTGTAACCAGCATGCAGGCTGCATGGTCGTGGCGCGTGCTAGTGGCAAGGTGAGAGAGGTTATACAGTATTGGAGTCTCCTCCAAAGCTAATACAAATTCAATATTTGTTTTTTCGTCATCCGGAAACGGCATTTTTAATTATTACAACTAGAATCTACAACTAATTTAACTATTACAACTAATATAAACTGGGGTATACACTACTTAATTATTACAAATTATTACTAACAAAACTCAAGCTATTCAAAAAGTGACTTTCCGCACTTGTCAACTTAGTACACCGTGGGAACAAGAGCGTCAGGGCTTGGAAATGTGTTCTGCACATGCGCCAACTCAAGATGCACGCTGCATGCAGCGCCAAAACACCGACCGATCGGTTCCGAGTGGCGCTGCACGCTGCATGCGACTAGCACCGTGCCAGTAGCACCGTGCCAGTCGCATATGTGTGTAAGCTCCAATTTATTAACACAGGTTGGTCTTCGAGCTGCATGCTAGTAGCAAGAAAAATGCTAGTCGCACCGTGCGAGATGCATATGTGTGTAACCGGCCTTAACCGCAGATGCCACTAACCGTATGTGTAATAGATTTTGGAGGATGCTTCATTTAAAAACACAGATACGCAGAGAAATTACTTATAAGAATTTTATCCTCCACGGCAAATAGGCAATAGTTAAGATTCTACAAATATTTTTGTATTTATTTGTTGAAACTAAAATAATTTAGATTTTTATACTTATTGTATGAATCTCTGAACAAGGTATAAAGATTATTACAGTGTAAAAATTCACTGAGTGACAAAACTCTATAGATTAAGTTACTTGTAACTCCTACCGAGCTTAAAAGATTTCGTTAAAGCTTTTTGTTTTAAATGAGAACATTTATGCGTAAAATGTAAGTGTAATAATATATTAGGATTTGATATAAAATAACAAATTAATTAAATGGATTTAGTTATGAGATACTACCTAATAATTGAGTCCCAGAGGTAATCTGATAGTCCCTTCCTGTATTATCCTGTATTACTACCACAGTATCACAGCCCATTATATCACTTTACAGACGTAGCAAGTCCCAGAGATATGATAGTCCCTCCCTGTATTACTACCACAGTGTTCTAGCCCATTATATCACTTTACAGACGTAGCAAGTCCAAGAGCTAATATGATAGTCTCTTCCTGTATTACTACCACAGAGTTCTAGCCCAATACATCGCTTTAGAGATGTAGTAAGACTAAGAGCTTATTTGATATTCCTTCCTGTATTACTCCCACAGTGTTCTAGCCCAATAAATCACTTTATACACATAGTAAGACCCAGAGCTTATTTGATATTCCTTCCTGTATCACAACCACAGTGTTCTAGCCCAATACATCACTTTATAGACGTAGTAAGACCCAGAGCTTATTTGATATTCCTTCCTGTATTACTCCCACAGTGTTCTAGCCCAATAAATCACTTTATACACATAGTAAGACCCAGAGCTTATTTGATATTCCTTCCTGTATCACAACCACAGCGTTCTAGCTCAATACATCACTTTATAGACGTAGTAAGACCCAGAGCTTATTTGATATTCCTTCCTGTATCACAACCACAGTGTTCTAGCTCAATACATCACTTTATACACGTAGATAAGACCCAGAGCTTATTTGATATTCCTTCCTGTATCACAACCACAGTGTTCTAGCCCAATACATCACTTTATAGACGTAGTAAGACCCAGAGCTTATTTGATATTCCTTCCTGTATTACTCCCACAGTGTTCTAGCCCAATAAATCACTTTATACACATAGTAAGACCCAGAGCTTATTTGATATTCCTTCCTGTATCACAACCACAGTGTTCTAGCCCAATACATCACTTTATACACGTAGATAAGACCCAGAGCTTATTTGATATTCCTTCCTGTATTACTCCCACAGTGTTCTAGCCCAATACATCACTTTATAGACGTAGTAAGACCCAGAGCTTATTTGATATTCCTTCCTGTATCACAACCACAGTGTTCTAGCCCAATACATCACTTTATACACGTAGATAAGACCCAGAGCTTATTTGATATTCCTTCCTGTATTACTCCCACAGTGTTCTAGCCCAATACATCACTTTATACACATAGTAAGACCCAGAGCTTATTTGATATTCCTTCCTGTATCACAACCACAGTGTTCTAGCCCAATACATCACTTTATACACGTAGATAAGACCCAGAGCTTATTTGATATTCCTTCCTGTATCACAACCACAGTGTTCTAGCCCAATAAATCACTTTATACACATGGTAAGACCCAGAGCTTATTTGATATTCCTTCCTGTATCACAACCACAGTGTTCTAGCCCAATACATCACTTTATACACGTAGATAAGACCCAGAGCTTATTTGATATTCCTTCCTGTATTACTCCCACAGTGTTCTAGCCCAATAAATCACTTTATACACATAGTAAGACCCAGAGCTTATTTGATATTCCTTCCTGTATCACAACCACAGTGTTCTAGCCCAATACATCACTTTATACACGTAGATAAGACCCAGAGCTTATTTGATATTCCTTCTTGTATTACTCCCACAGTGTTCTAGCCCAATACATCACTTTATACACATAGTAAGACCCAGAGCTTATTTGATATTCCTTCCTGTATTACTACCATAGTGTTTTAGCCCAATACATCATTTTATAGTCGTAGTAAGACCCAGAGCTTATATGATATTCCTTCCTGTATTACTACCATAGTGGTTTAGCCCAATACATCACTTTATAGACGTAGTAAGACCCAGAGCTCATTTGATATTCCTTCCTGTATTACTCCCACATTTTTCTAGACCAATACATCACTTTATAGACGTAGTAAGACCCAGAGCTTATTTGATATTCCTTCCTGTATTACTACCATAGTGTTCTAGCCCAATACATCACTGTATAGACGTAGTAAGACCCAGAGCTTATTTGATATTCCTTCCTGTATCACAACCACAGTGTTCTAGCCCAATACATAACTTTATACACATAGTAAGACCCAGATCTTATTTGATATTCCTTCCTGTATTACTCCCACAGTGTTCTAGCCCAATACATCACTTTATACACGTAGTTAGACCCAGAGCTTATTTGATATTCCTTCCTGTATCACAACCATAGTGTTCTAGCCCAATACATCACTTTATACACGTAGTAAGACCCAGAGCTTATTTGATATTCCTTCCTGTATTACTCCCACAGTGTTCTAGCCCAATACATCACTTTATAGACGTAATAAGACCCAGAGCTTATTTGATATTCCTTCCTGTATTACTCCCACAGTGTTCTAGCTCAATACATCACTTTATAGACGTAGTAATACCCAGAGCTTATTTGATATTCCTTCCTGTATTACTCCCACAGTGTTCTAGCTCAATACATCACTTTATACACGTAGTAAGACCCAGAGCTTATTTGATATTCCTTCCTGTATTACCCCCACAGTGTTCTAGACCAATACATCACTTTATACACGTAGTAAGACCCAGAGCTTATTTGATATTCCTTCCTGTATCACAACCATAGTGTTCTAGCCCAATACATCACTTTATACACGTAGTAAGACCCAGAGCTTATTTGATATTCCTTCCTGTATTACTCCCACAGTGTTCTAGCCCAATACATCACTTTATAGACGTAGTAAGACCCAGAGCTTATTGGATATTCCTTCCTGTATTACTACCACAGTGTTCAAGCCCAATATATCACTTTACAGACGTAGTAAGACCCAGAGCTTATTTGATATTCCTTTCTGTATTACTACCACTGTGTGTATTTTAAAAGTACACCACTTTTAAATGTAGCCCTTTTAGGTTTTCCGTCCCCCAAGGATTAAGTTCTTGTTACATACTGAGAAATTAAATATATACACAAGTTTTGTATTGTATGTAGATTGATTATTTAACACATTTATATGTAATTTAACACACAGCAAAACACTATAAATAGACAGAGTCTGATGTCAGTTGAGAATAGTAAATCCAGACAAGTCTTTTTTATTGGAATTATAAAACGTCATTAGATTTAAATATTCTATAAATAACCCTTTTTCATAAAATTTTTTATTTATTATATTGTTTAAATGTCAGATTACATATACGAGATTCGTGTTATTTTTTATATTTAACTATCACAACGCATATATACAAGTAAAATAAGCATGATTAATTTATTCTTATTTACCTTTTTGAATTATTCTTTTGTGAATCCCTCTGTTCTGAGGAAGGTGAGCGTGGTTCACCGAAATCGATCACCATAATATTCGTGCATTTTGTACTTGTATTGTAATATATTTGTGAATTTCGTGCTTACTGTATATTGAAATAAATTTATGTTGTGTGACGTTTACTTGTACTATTTTATGTATTCAATAATTCAATAAAATCACGTTTAACAACATACAAAATGTCTTTAATTTCATATTAACAAGAATTACTACTTTTTTTATCTAAAAGAAAATATTTTTAAAAAGTTTTAAGTCAATGGCCCTGCTTGTTATATTTTCTAGTTGTTAACTGAAATTGTGAATTAAATATATTGAAAAACTAACACATTTTCGTTGAAAAGGTAAAACAAATAAACATTTAAATTGGATATTTTAAATTAAAAAGCCTATGTATGGTTAAAATTTACTTTTCTCAATAATATTCGATCTCTTGAAATGCAAATGCATCATCTAGTACAATAAGGCTGTACAAATTGAATGTGTCTGACAATAAGTTGCGTGTGACACGTGTCGTCCAGCTCTCTGTAACAGGATTACTGTAGGTCCTGAGGGAAAGGGGACGAGACATGCTTACTCATTGTGTGGTCCATAACAGGATATCCAAAATTACAGTTGTAATGTTGTAATTATCTTATTGCCCATAAGGATCAGTATCACCCAAAAAACTGCCCGTTTAGAAAAAAAGTTAAAGTTAAAGATCGTCTTATTTTACCAGGCGAAGTTAGAGCTAAGAAGTCCTCCCTAGCATTTGACCTGGGAACCAACGGCTTAAGGGTGACCTCCGAACCTCCACCAGTGACCGGACTGCGTGCAAGGACGGGATCGCTCAAACGGTTACCTGTTCAAGGGACAGCCACACTCGATGGGTGTAGGGATGGCAAATATTTTCAACATATCGATAAATCGAATGATCAGTTTATCTCAAACCAAATATCGATCTAACGATAATATCAGTAGTGACCGAAGGGGGCCGCTGCCCCAATCGATAAAAGTGATTTATGACTTCCGGTGAGCTGTCAAAGTTAAAGGGAAAAGAGGAGACGAGTGACGTCAGCTTGTGACGTCAGCTGATGACGTGGATAGTGACGTCATGAGTTTCAAGGTCATTCAAAATATGTTTTAAAAAAGATCTTGTACGATTTGCACACGATTGTAACCATTCAGTTCTTTTTATTCCATTTTTTTATAAATCGAAGTAAAAGAAGTGAATGAATGCAATCGAATGAAAATCGTACAAGATCTTAGTTATTACTGTTTTTGTTTTATTTTTCAGTGTTACAAACATATTTTTAATTATTTACAAAAACGTGTTCTATCTTTCTTTTTAATTTCTTTTGTTATTTTTTTATTTCTTTATTTTTTCTTAAGTTGTAATACAGACTTAGAATTAAAATATTAAATTATATTCTAACATTCGTAAGACTTAGAATTAAAATATTAAATTATATTGTATCATTTTTAAAATAATAAAGATCTTAGTTATTACTGTTTTTGTTTTATTTTTCAGTGTTACAAACATATTTTTAATTATTTACAAAAATTGTGTTCTATC
>JAQJVL010007334.1:0-24505 GCA_035578905.1 Stictocephala bisonia | reverse complement strand
GTAAAGTGTGAGTGAGATAATGTAAATAAATTTAATACAGGGTGGCTACTCACGGGAATTTCGGGAAAACCGGGAATTATGCTTGAATTTTACGGGGAAAAAAAAACCTGGAAATGTGCTTGAATTTCGGTAACGATCGGGAATTCTCGTTGAGTGAGACGAGATTAATCCGGTGACGTCAGTAAGGTTCGAACTTCAGGGCTCCAGTTAAACTCAAGCGATAAGTTCAGGAAACCTCGTCAATCTTCGTATGATAAGACACGAGTCGACTCGGTACATTGATATGTTCAAAATAATACACATTGAATAGTTTGACAAAACGGTTGCAACCGAAACAGTTTTGACGTCGAAACAGTTGAATGAAGCTGGTGCAGACAATATGATAGCTTCACCCACCGCATTTTGCCGAGGCCAGCACGCAAATCAATCTAATGTCCAGCGTCGCCTCTTATATTTGTTGACATTCTGTTGCAACTGACGCTGCAGGTTAAAGTTGCGACTAAACTTTGGGAGTTTTCGTTTTGTTCTATTGATATCCGATGACACTCACTGTTGCTGTCTGTTCTACTGCAGCTACTTGCAAAATTTTGAACCGTTTTGGTGCCGAATTATCGTTTCAATGAAACTGTTGCGTTCTTTTTAAATAACGAAAATACATCGACAACAGGCTGGGCAAGGATGGGCTGATGCATTCGTTTTTAGAGATGGGCAAGAACAGTTAATTTGCGGAACAGTCGGAACCGGAACAACTCCAGGAATTGAACTGTTCCGTAAAGCTGTTCCGGAACAGTTTATGAAGAACAGTCAGATTGCAACCAAGACCAGCTAGATTCATCCAACTCCTGAGTGTTCGGAATCGTTTGGAACCCTGAGTCTAAGGGTAAAAACATTTTTCTGCAAAAAAAAAAAATTATATTTCTAAAGTGGTTAAATCAATCATATTTGGATAAATTCTTGCTTTTAATACATTTATAATTATACAAAACTGGTTGGACAAATGAGAATGCCAGACAATTAATTAATCATCCATTTATAAATTAATCATCCAAAAGACAAGAAAGTAACATTGTACAGATTAGTTCACATATTTAAATTCAATAAATATTTTAGAAAACTAATATAGTAATGAACAGCTACAGAAAAACAAAAATAGTAGATAAAATAACAAAACCAAAACGTAAATTTACCATCAGTAATATGGTAAAGTAAATTATAGTACTAAGACATACCATTATTTCCTAAATAAAAAACAACATGAAAGTACACCAAATATAATAAAAAACTATACATTATTTTTATAATACAACATCAGGCCTATTATTTGCAGAATTCAGAATAGTTATAAAATACATATATACTTATACAAAACTGTTTGGACAAAAGAAAAAGTCTATTGATAACCCAACAGACAAGAAAGTAAAATTGTAAAAATGAGTTCCCATGTTTAAATTCAATACATATTTTAGAAAACTAATATAATGATGAAGAGGTACATACAAACAAAAATAGTAGATAAAATAACAAAATCAAAACGTTAATTTACTATGAGTAATATGGTAAAGTGAATTATACTAAGAATCGGATTAGTTTAAACTATTCATTGTTTATTGGCCGGATGTGTGTCGAGTTAGTCTTCAACGAGTCCACCGAACTCCGTAATCCTGGAACTCCATGATTTGGTTTAGAATAAGATGATTTCTAGAACTGCGTAATTCTGCAACTCGGCAACGAGGGCCTTAAGTTCGAGTAGCAGAATCCAGTAATAATGTCCGGTGGCGCAACCCCGTGATGTTTGATTCTGCAACACCGTGTTTCCCCGCCCACTCGCCGCCGCAGGCTCCTCCCAGCCCCTCCAGCATGCTGGCCACTCTGCCGCGTGAAATTGTCCTACTCCTTTCCTCGCAGGTGTCCTACTACAAATATGCTTTTTGTCAATTTGATTTGTATTCAAACAACCTATATGTATGCCCTAATGTGTAGTAGCCTATAGCAATTGTCGTACTTATATTATGTTCAAACAGATAATGATTATTAGATTACGATTGAAAACATATTATCGTAACATACCTCCGTATGTATTTCTCAAATAATTACATAGCATTAACTATCAACCACATTTCCTTCAAGGTGAACAAAATAAACTTTTTGTAAATCTGAATAAATTAAACAACCTATGTACGCCCTAATATGTGTGTGATATTTTTAGCCTCAGTGATAACGATACAGTACTTATATGTTGATGAACAAAATCACATCTCTCGTGTATGTTGATTATTATTGTATCATAGCGTCCCTCGGGTTTTGATTATAGTAAAATACCTATCATGTACGTGTGCGTATTATAGTTTATTAGCAATCATATTTGTAATTAAATATGGTAAGTAGAGTGTATGATGTAAATAGTAAATTTAAGTATCGCATCATACATAATATTGTTTATGTATGATGTATGAGTAGAGTGTATGATGTAAATAGTTAATTTAAGTATTGTTTCCGTACAAAAAACTCCTTCTTGTTCTATATGTGTGTTCTAATGTGACGTGTTGTTGTCACGCTCTAAATTATTAATAAATATTTATATTAAGAATATTAAGAAACAGATATTCTTCACTTGGCAAAAAAGGGCACTGCGAGCAATGTTGGGGCTGAAGCCTAGGGAGCACTGTAGGGAGCATTTTATCGCATCCGAAATTTTAACTGTTCCAAGTATCTTTATTTTTGAAATAGCTATGTATGCAACGACATATTTACCTGAATATATAAATACAACTCATATTTACAATAATAGGCATAAATATAACTTTTCTGAACAACACAGACTTAAATTATATGAACAAAAACCAGAGTATCTGGGCAGGAAAATGTACCAAAACCTGCCAAGTAATCTAAGATCTATATCAAATGTAAACAAATTCAAGAGCGAGTTAAAATGTTTTTTTTCTAAAAAAGTGCTTCTATTGCCTAAATGAATTCCTTGAGCCAAATCCACACCCAACCTAGCCCAATCCCACCCCTTCGTTAAGGAAGAGGATTTGACGCTGCCAAAGCTCCATGGAGTCTACTGCAAAGAGGAAAAGTAAAAAGTAAATGTAGAATTTTCATCTTTGGTATTAAATGCTGAATAAATTACAGCAAACGTAAGTCTAGGTATAATTATTCTAACTGAGATTTTGATAGAAAAGAACTAGATCAATTTCTATAATATTCCAAACTATATTGTTTATGCTAAGTACAATGAGCCACACACAGCAGTGGGAGTCGCTGTATATGTAAAATAAACCATTGAAAATGTAGATTATTCTGAATTAGAATGCTATTCGGCAGATTTATTGTTCCTTTAAAATATCGGGTATACAATTGTCTTTACTGGCAATGTACAGATTGCAATTTTACCCAGCTGAAACATGTGTCATAGAATTAAGTGATTGCTTTAATATTTCATAGTACTAGTTTGAATAACACTAAACACTTCTTATGGATTGGAGATTTAAATATTAATATTGTAGATAATAATAGTTTTAATGCAGTAACAGATGATTGTATTTCTCTTATGTCAATGTTTGCCTTGGAAAGCATTTTAAATGATCCAACTAGAATAATCGAGCAGTCGAAAATATGTATCGATCATGAGTTTGTCAGACTGTCTACTACGAGTTTGGTATATGCCGAAGCAATGGTAAAAGTTAAAGACATTACTGATCGATCATTCTCTAGTCCAGGTTGACGTGTGTGTGGGCGGGCGGCGGGGGGAGTGGAACAGCTGATATGTCCGCTCCCCCTACTTCCCCCGCTGCCGCACTGATTACGCTAGGCTGGATCAGCTGCTATATGCGGTTCCTACCGGTCATCTGTCTACACTACAGTCAACCTGATGCGTCGTATAATGATCGTTCCTTTGAAATATTGAACGCTTGTGGAAAGAAAAGAAAAGTTGAAATAAAATAATGCAACAATGTAAATACAAAGTTAAAGCCTTGGATTAATGAATCTATTTGCTGCAAGATAAAGAAAAGGACACATATTATTTAAACTGACAAAAACAAAGTTTTTCACCCGGTATTTAATATAATTTCATTTCACCACAGATTTTCAATCAATTAGCAAATAATATAAAACTCTGGAACAAAAAGAATTGACCAAAGAAGTTAAGAAGGTGAAATCATTGGTTATTGGAATTGGAAGATGTAGAGTTTCTGTTTGCTATACAGCAGTAAGTTATATTTGATTTATTCCATGGAATATGGATTTTTAGCTGTATATAAATTGTAAATATAACGTTGATGAACAAAATATCATTTGTACATAATCACGATTGAATGATGTAGTTTGCTAAAAATTGCAATAGTCACGCACAAGGCTAACATTGAAGACTTTTCTTATATTATGTTATTGTTACTTTGCCGTGATATGTCCTATTCTGAAAAACATAAGACATTGTATTTTATAAAGTATCGTTTAGACTAGGATGAATACTGTGCTTTTTGAACTGGGGGGATTGGCAGGTATTTGGAAGCTACATGAAAGATGCTCAGAAATGCAAGTGGAATTGGGTCAATGGATTCAATTTTAATTAATACTGTACCGTAATTTAATCCACATGGAACGGCTCAATTGATGGATTACTGATCACATCTACATTCAAGTTGTTATTATTATTATATTTTATTAATTTATGTCTTGTTTTTTTTTGTTCGAAGTGGGCTATAACTTTCTGTCAATTCCGGTATCACAGTACCTTATCAATATATTTTTGGTGCTATTGTTATTTTTTGGTAATTCGAAATGGACAATACAAGACAATAATTTTATTTTGATTTTGCCAACCCAGCTGACGGTCTTTCAGGCAACAGCTGAAAAGTGTATGAAATGACTATGTTTTTTTGTAAAAAAAGTGTCAATAAAGCACGGTTTTCATTTCATTTCGGTCACGTATTTTCGAACATAATTGGCTGGATATTCCAATAGTATTTCATTCTCGGATTTAACCCTCTCTTAGACTGCAATGAATGGCACCCATTTCCAATATCACCGATTTCCCATAATGTATTGAAAAGACGTTAATATAGTCAGGGCCGCCCAGAGGGGGGGGCAAAGAGGGCAAACTGCCCCGGGGCCACACAGACTTAGTTCACAGGGGGGGGCCACATTTCATACAACAAAAAAGAAAATACTTAATAATCTACTAGATAAGAAACGATTCAGGCCTGTATCAAAATATCAAAAGTGATATTAGGCTAGATAAGTCTTCCAGTTTTAGCTTTAAAACGTTTAAACTAAACCATTGGTTTTATAGCAACCAGGGAGCCTTTTGGAGCAAGTTGAACACTAGTCTTTGAAGTTTGTCAGCGGTCGACATATTGGTGTGACAGCATACGCTCTGGTTGGTGTGTGACTGCAACTGTACCCCTCGCCAGTTGTCTTGTTTGCAAACAGGTGTAAAGGCATGCAGCTTGTGAACACACCAAAATATAGATTCCAGTTTGCGAACGTATAAATATACTTGAGTGGTGTAAACAGTGGGCCACCTCTATAAGATGTCCTGTTTTCGTACACTATTTATATAAAACATGTCAAAAGACCCACTAACTTTACATTTGTATTACACAAACTCCGTTTTTGGATGTGTTTAATACAAGGTGGATAAGAAAGTTTCTGTATGTTTTATTTTTAAACTTTAATTTCAAAAGTATATACTACTTCAAACAAAATTGTTATACTTGTCCTAAATTCAACTCTATCTTGGCTTTTAGTGGTAGGAAAATCAATCGCTTGGTCACGTTATTATCCTTACAAAACCATTAGTTATGATATATTACTATTATAAACGTAAGATAATACAGCAATTGCGAATTAATTTGTAATTGTAGTTGTTTGTTGATTAAGCTTTTATCCTTATTTTGTATTTTTTCACAAATTCTGTTTATGTAGATAAATAATCTTGATTTAGTGTTTCAAAAATCCCTTGACCCATCGTAGCAAAATAGATCTATATAATGTGAAAACGAGTGATCAGTAACCTGCGGCCTAAAGTATGCAAATTAATAAATTGTAATAATAAAAGTGGAAGCCTAAGAACAACACAATTAAATAAGCAAACAAAATTACAGTAAAAACATTTTAAAAATCTGACATTTTAAAAAGGTTGAAAAGTCTTATGAGAAAAGGTTCTTACAAACTTGGTTTCAAAGCAGGTAGTAGGCGGCAGCTCTCCGTTCGAACGTGGTAACGTTGCACTCTTTCCCGGCACTGATCAGCTAATTTTTCAATATATGCACTAAATTTAAGAAATATTAGTCGTATTTCAGTAGTAACTGTGTTTGGCACCTAAAAAACCGCAGGCAAAATATACAATGTTGTAACAACGTGGCTGGAAGAGTTCAATTAATTGTCATGAAGGGTAGATCGGGGACATCGTCAATCATTAGTCTGTTTGTTTACTGTCGTTCAGTAAAGAAATATTTTGTTATTGTTGTATTTTATAGAGTGATATTTCTGTAATTTAATGCGTTCTTTTGGATTTCCTAGTAAACTACTATAATTATCAATTAATTTAATTTGCTATGATTCATATTCCATTTAAAGATTTTGAGCTAAAGTTTAGGCCCAGTAATTTATGGTAACGTTTTATTGAAATCAATTAAAATAGACTATAAATGTTTCATTGTAGTATTGTAATATACTGCAAAGTAAATTATATATTTTTACAGTATAAAAAAAAAATAACGATGAAACCACTAAATTACAGTAGATTTCTAGGTACTTAAATCTGGTAAATATGCATACAACAAAATCACCGCTCGCTTACCGGATGTGCAACAATATGTGTGTATGATGCATTACATTCAACTTACCCTACGCTATCGTGGGAGGAATTGCGTGGCATAATCTTGTCTAAAAATTATAATTTTGTTACGTTCTGTACTATCCGGATTCATCTTCCATCATATTTAACCGGTTAACCAGAGTTTACTGTACATGCAATTTTTTTACTTTCTACTGTAATGTTTCCTTTGACATTTTAAATTTACTAGTTATTATGACATGGATGTTCGTAAAACATTTTACCAATATATTATGACATAGGTCTTAATGAAAAGATGAGCTCTTAAGTACACCGTTAATAGATAAAACAGCTTCATCATTGTTCAGATTTGTACAACTCCTTTTGAATTATATTTATTTTGTGACATTTAACTTGTTTTAACTCTTTTATTGTCTGGTTTAATTTACCCTGAAACTGTAACAGGAATAGGGGTGTATTCTCATCATATTCAGTAGAGTAGCTCTTGATTAAAAACCAATTATGCCCACGTATAGGTTGTTCCCAAACAAATAGCGTAATTGATTAATGTTGTCATTCATTAACATAACAAATCTACGACCAATCAAAATAGTTTTCATAATTTTTTACTGTCACTGACGAACGAGTAAGCCATTTATATTTTTGACAATCTTTAATACAGTATTTATTTATTGTTTGTTGCGTGATAAGTGAAATTAACTAAGATTAAACCACTGTACGTGTATTGTTGAGCAGGAGGGTCAATACCACTGTTCGTGAATGGGTGTGTGGGTATCTCAATACCACTGTCACTGTACGGACGTGTACACTGTGATGTACATCAATGATATAGTATCCAATTTGACAGACATAAATTTTACTATGTTTTATGCTGAGAAAATTGTGTTGGTACAAAATGCCTTTTATGCATGTGAAATAAAAATTGAAAAGTTTTAAAGTTTTGCACAAAGACAAACTAAAATCACGAATATAAACTAGATGTTTTAATGTCCAACATCAATAAGCTACGTACCCAGTGGTCTACAACCTGTTTTGAAAACAATAACATAACCTCAACTCTCAGTTGACTGTTTTTAAAGCACTAGATGTTCGCGCTCGCCAAATTATTTTACTTCGTGAACATTCGGCCACTTGCTCTTTAGCTAGCGAAACCAAGTGGCCTATACAAATTTATTAGCCCCTCCCTCCCTCACCCACAGCTAATATCATTGGCGAGGATGGCTCCTCAACTGGCGATCGAAGAGCTGCTGCGCCCAACTATGCAACTGACTGTGGCATTGCTTGGTTCCTTATTATTTATTTAATATTAAAGAATAGTAGTTTTGTTATAAGAGATTGATGTTATTGTAGCGGTAATACTTAAGGAAATGTTTAAAAAGTATATGACAATTAGAGAAAAACGTACCGGAGCTTCGCAGCTAACCCTGAGAAAACGTCCATGAACAAGAATCTTAATTACAATAGTAACCTAACGAAAGAGATGGTAAGAATATCGTAGAATGTGCTAAAAGTAAAATATCAATTATAGTATATTTGAAAATCAGAGTAATTAAATTTATTTTGAAGTGAAGGAAGGGGCCACATGGTAAACTTTTGCCCCGGGGCCACCAAAAGTCTCTGGGCGGCCCTGAATATAGTATTGACAACACTTGATTGGTTCTCTGCCGCCTTTCCTAAATAAGTACATATAACTATTGTATATTTGTCTATGTACATTTTCTATATTATCATTTTGTAGTTATTTATTTTGCTTTTTTAGCGAATTTCCGCAGGAAGTGACTATATTATAAAGCGATACGTAAATGTTATATTACATTTAAAAGAATTGGAAAGGTGAAAAAATTTGTGTAACTATGGCTGGGCTTGAACCAGAGATATTTTACTCAATTTTCATACAATCGTAAGTTTAAAAGTTGCACTTTATCCAAAGATACGAATACGTTTTTTGTAGCTACTTGACCAAAATTGACCCTTTTGCCTAATTGTACTAGTCTACATCCTACTCAGATAATATCATAGAGTTAAGCAATACATTTAGGTCCACATTGCTGCATAAGATACATGTGTTTACTTAATATAATTGTTGGGGTAGGTGACAACGAGAAACTATAATATGAAGGCTAGTAGGTTATTTGTTTCTGCTAGGGTAGTTTGAGAGTTTAATACAGTTACATATTGCAAGGATATTTTGAGTGAACTATAATTGCGGTCACCTATGTTTGTGCTGGGACTGCGCGCTCGAATACACGCGAGCCGAACACTTGTACAGCGTGACACTGGGTGACGGAAGTCAACAACAAACAAACATTAGGTTGCCAATCGGGTGCCTAATCTGCAGGGCACTGATTGGCAACTTTATAAGGCCATACAACTGCCATTGATTTGGGCTACATCGAATACATCACTTTGTTCTTCGGATGTGTTGTTTTATTCAACATTACTATGCCCATTTTATTATTTATGCAGTTGTGGTATACCCATGTTGCTAGGAGACTAAAGCGACTGTTTTGATTATTAATTATAATATATTTTAAGCTTAATTTAGTGTATTATAGGACTTAAGGTGCTTTTTGTATGTTATGTTCTCTATCACTATCATTTATCATTAATAAATAGCATTTAGTGAGTCAAAATATATGTAGAAAAAGGTGCTTCTTATCTAGATGGTAAATTTTGACACTAACGTACGAGTGTGTCAAATTAAATGTAGTCCATTGTAAATATTATTTTTATTTATTTTACTATAACATATAACAATTGTAAATAATATTACTTGGTAATCACTTATTAGGTACCCGACATAAATTTATTTTCACTTATTACCCCGGCTTCCCTATTTTGAGGAAGTGTTGACTTTTGATAACTCTAAACTCACTGCCTTTATAATAATTGGTGATTTGTGGCTAGGTAATTAACTTTCTAATATTTTAAATGAATATATATTGTTTTATCAAGATCTGGCCAATAAGGTGACCACTGTAATACAACTTAGTTTATAAAAGTTCAGACTACCCTTTGGTTTCATTTTTTTTGGTAATGACTGCAATTGAACATTTTTGTAAAATATTTATGATTGAAACATGTTGTTTAATATAAGAGCCAAAGCTCATACCAAACCTGTTTTTTAAATTAAAAGAAAACTGCAAAGCCAGTTGAACCCAGAAAATAAACTTATTTCTGGTGTAATTAAATAATAGTGGCTAATATTGTAAAATCAAATGTAGAGAAAGTATTATCATATAATAAGTATATTACCATGTAGGTAGTCTCTAGAGAAAGATTCGCAAAATATACAAGAACAAACATTAATAAAATAATCATGAACACATCAAGGACGTCAGATTACGTATTATATACTAAACATCATTACAATATACTTATCACAAAAATTACATATAAATTCATAATTAATAATCATTGTAATACAAAATCAATGATAAAAATTCACTGACACGCAATTATATCTAAAATATCATGATTAGGTACATACAATTTGATAAACATCCAGTTTAATTGATTATTGAAGGAGTTGATTACCTTCATTATTCATGTACATGATTATTACAATATATTTTAAAATACATTATTTTATGAAGGCCCTACACAGTAAGTATTTAAGTTCGTAATACATAGATTACAAATAGTTAATTGTATCAAACACTTTTGATTACTAAAATTATATATTGTAACAGCTAAAAAGAAACTATACAATAAATTAATTCACAGTTAAAAATGGACAAGATCAATTATTTTTATATTATTATTAATATATATATCATCTCATTAACATTGCACATTGCATTCCTGTACTATACTATAGTGCAGTGCCACTAGTGATCCATTTGTAAAATATTACAACTGACATTGGAAAAAGTAATTAGTTGCTCTTGCAAGTGTAATTTTCAACGTGTAAATGGTCCATGAAATCTCACAATCAGTTACAGTATACACACATAATTTTTTAAACCGTAACATGTATTGCCTTCAAAAAATGTAATGTGTATGTAATATAATGTATGTAATGTGTAATGTAAAATGTATGTGTATTCCCTTCAAATTTTAACTTTCTGTTATTCATAAGATCAATGTACGGTATTAAACATTATTAAAACGTTGAAGAGTAATGCCAAATTTCGTTGTGATATCTCTTGACGTTTAAACCTTATAAAGTCGTCCCAAGACCCATCCTTGGGTGGATTTTATTGAAACAACAATTATTAAATGCCTTGACAATATGAACAAAATGGTATATCTCAATGTTTTTCGTAAACCCAATATTAACGGAGATGTACCACTTTCACATGTATCTCCCGTTACGCCCAAACGGCGGTAGTATGTGTGTTTATAACTACTTTCCGTTTTGCGAGGCCAGGCCAAATGGGTTTTCTCCTATACCTTTTTATTTTTAAAAATAATGTAATAAAACCTTTGTATATAACACTGGGGTCCGACAGACCCCAACGGACTTTACAAAGTTATTTCTCTCGGGTGTTAGATGATAAGGATATTTCACTTCTATGTAAATTAAGTTAATACTGGGATTAGTTTGCACTATTTCCGCCAACTGTCAGACTGCTACTGTAGACCAGGGTCGAAGCCTTCAAAAATGGTAAAAAGTGAAAAAAAAATAGTAGTAGGATGAAACCTATTAGAAAAGGAGGGGAATATGATAAAAATGAAAGGAAAAATAAATTACGGGCGATCTAAGTTCGGGAAGTTAGAGGGGGGGGGTTTAAGGGTAAAAAATGGTTTATCTTGATTTCCGGTAAAACTACAAGTCCTATGAAAAAAAGTTAAATGGCAAAGTTGTAGGTAATAAAAAGATCTACAACTGTTATATGAACAATTATTTTACATAACCTCAAAATTGATGTGAAAAATTCAAAAAACCAAGTTTTTGGTCTTTTATTTTTATTTTTTTCAAATAAAAGATTTTTTCTACGAAATTTGGTGAAAACTTACCTTTTTATGTCCCAAATACACTGTAATTTATTTGATTTCAAATATTTATTTTTTCACCTTATTTTGACTTAATATCAAAAAAGCACCATAATTTTCAATCGAAAATTCTCGTGTCAAAATATTAGCTTTTTCTAAAAAGTCGGTGTGTTTTTTGTTCGGTGAAATCTCTACTTTGTGATGGTTAAAAAAAATATACATTACAATAGTAAATGTTCTCAGAAAATGCAAAAAATCTAAATAAACTCTAATTCAAAAAAATTTTTTTATCATCATGTACAATTTTGAGCTATTTATTAAAATGTACACTTTAATTATTCAAAAAACGTAAAATTCCATACTACATTGATAACCGAAAAAATTGTAAATCGAAATATACTACTGTAAATAACAAACAAATTAGTTCATAAATTTAATAATTATTAAGACATCTACAATATTTCGAGAAAGTTGTATAATCGTCTTTAAATAATATTTGTAGATGCCTATTTATTGCTGATATAAGATAATTCATATACCTGAGTGACCTTCGGAAAATTTTAGCCCATTGAAGGGTATTTCATAGAGAAGTGGGGAAGGAGCTAGGAGGGTCTGGGCCTTACCAAGGTATCTAGAATATTACATAAGGTAGGGTCCACGCGCAGGTTTGTGACGTCATCGGTCCAAAACCAGCTGATCCCTTTTGTTTACAATTTGATCCAAATGTCAAACTGAAGTTTATTATTTACATCAGTTTAGGTTATATTATTTAAAATTGAAAATATCCACAGTTTGAAAACAGCTGGTTTCAGAGTGAACAGGTTCAAGGACAGCAATGAAATGAGTACGGGTCTGATCGTTACACATGTAATGCGTATATGTAATAAATGTCTGAGGATTAATCTAATGATTATGAACACTTTTACAATGTGTAAGTAATTGGCCAAGTTCATAAGACAATAAAAAGAATAAGCAAACGGAAAATCGCTACTTTTCTTTTTAGTTTTGCAGTGTGATGAATGGTAAGTAAACCACTGATATTTTCCACCACCGTTGGCAGTGTTGACCAGCGCTGAACGTGACCATAATTCGAACCGATGACGTCAGAAATCGACTGCGCATCTACCTCGTGGACCCTACCTTATGTAATATTCTAGATAACTTGTTAGATAGTTTATTTCGATTTTTTGCATTTTCTGAGAACATTTACTATTGTAATGTTTTTTTTTTTTAACCATCACAAAGTAGAGATTTCAACGAACAAAATGCACACCGACTTTTTAGAAAAAGCTAATATTTTGACACGAGAATTTTCGATTGAAAATTAGGGTGCTTTTTTGATATTAAGTCAAAATAAGGTGAAAAAATAAATATTTTAAATCAAATAAATTACAGTGTATTTGGGACATAAAAAGGTAAGTTTTCACCAAATTTCGTAGAAAAAAATTTAAAAAAATAAATAAAAATAAAAAACAAAAAACTTGGTTTCAAAAATTATCGACCCTGGTCTACTGGTATACCTGCAGAGTAAACAACTTGCTGTGGGGTCTGCTGAACCCCAGTGTTATATTAACGTGCGTATTTTTTTCACCAATTTTTCAATAATTCAAAAAAATTGTCACATTAACTTCTTAATTTTGAATATACCCATGCAGTTAACAGTTTATAAATAAAATTTGTGGTTTCATGTTTAGTTGTTTTACTTTATGCCTATTTCATCGGTCGGTATATCAATATTGTATCAGCATATAGGTAATTCTTACAGAAAAATATGACTTTTTGGTGGTATTATAAGAAAACCCTTAAATACTTGCACATTAACTATGAAACTAAGTTATTCCTTGGTTTATGTTCTATAAAAAAACATAAGATGATTAATTCCTGTTTAAAAAATTTCTTAATTAAAATTTGTCATATGAAATAATGCATTTTTATGTAAAACAATTTATGTCTTTTGTAAAAAAGCTGCTACAGTTTTATAATTTTTTTTGTTTTTTACTAAATAACCTTTCAGCTCGTTTACATAAACCTGTAAAAGGGGTAAACCAAAAATTAAAAAAAAAAATTTACATATCAGAATGGTAAATATCAACAAAATTACATTGGGGTCCAAGAGACCCCAGTGTTCTATTAACGGTGGCACTCGAGGTGCGACATGGACTACCTGTGTTAATCCCAGCGTCCCAAAGGGCCATAAAACTGGCACTCGAGGTGCGACATGCCACCTCAGGTAGCCCGGCGAAGGGTTGCGGGGTTGTAGACGCGCTCTCTCTCTGTGTCCATAAATATATATATATATATACAAAAATAGACCTACCTATATATACCTAACCTAACCCACCCACCCCCCATACACGTACATTGGTAGTAATTGTATTGGTAACAATCGTTAATCATGTGTCTCATTGTATGGCTGTAGTTTTCAGATAATTTTATCACTGTAAATATATCAACTATTAGCCGCCAGACCAACACGGCCACACTGCTAGCCGAAGTGCCATGTCGCACCTCGAGTGTTAGTTTTGGGTTCTCTTTCGCTGCATGTCGCACCTCGAGTGTCCAATTATGACCCTCAGGTAGTCCATGTCGCACCTCGGGTGCCCCCCTATTAACGTATACTGAACTAAGTGTTATATCAAAGGTTAAACTTTTGAAAAAATCCACGACATTTTTGAAGCATACGAAACAAAATGGTGGCCATATACAGTTTTTGAATTGCAATAAATAAAAACCATGAATTTAAAAATATTACAACAAGAACAACTTTCTTTACAAATTTTATTTTAAATTAAATAAGTCTGTTTGTTGAAATCTGTTCCTAAATAACGGAGATATGAATGGCATTTTTCGGAAACCCTTTCTAAGTACGTGTCTAAGGGTCTATCCGAAGCAATGTTCCAAATTTCAGAGCTCCAGACATTATAGTTACATGAGGTTCATTATAGTCAGATATCGCGATCAGTCAGAGTCCCTTTCACTTTTATTGTTATAGATAATAAGACGCAAAAACAAGCCCTCGTTCGCTTTTCTACGTTGAGTAGGCTGCTTCGCTAGTTGGAGTTAATAACTGATTTTGCTATAGGCCTACGCATAATGGTAAACATAAATAGTAGATAACTGCAGAAACAGCTGACCGGAACGTTGATAGATCAAAACAGTATTGCATATCAGCTGACCAAATAAGGTTTTCTATATTTAAAAACTTACATTGCTGAGCAGTTTCTTTTATGCAAGCCCGTATTTTATAAATAAAAAATAAAATATTAATAAGCATAGCCTCGCATGGAGACCTATCGTCCCCGAAAAGGTTTTCAGGTTCACCCCTTATTCAATTAAGTTTGAAAAACTAATAAAAAGTCACCGTCGTCTTTTCGAATCTTGATTTCATTCCAGCATTAAGCGCATCTAAAGAAAATTCAATTTATTTCCAATACTGGAACATCCTTTCTATTTCTATCAGTAAAAAAGTAATTTTAACATACCTGAATTGGGGATTCATCATGAACATATAAATGGAAGTCCTTCAGGAGCGAGCAACACTACAGAGATATCTATAAAATTCCCACAAAAACACTTAATAAAAAATTAACTATATACAATTACAATTAAAACTTAATTGTTCTTAGTATGTAGCCCACAGAAAGGATAAACACAAACATTATCAGAACGTGTGTCAAAAGTATAATTTGTACAGTATATATTGCACAGGAACGCGGTCACGTAGGCTACGATGTCAAGCACTCGCCACTCACTACGTACGTACTGGTGACTGGACACCAGATTGACATAGGAAAGAGTGACAACACAACACAGTGTCAAACAGAGGGTGTCACTGCCCTGTCACATCCAGCACGTGTGCATGTGCACAACAACAGCCCGAGGGAAACAAGCGACCGCCAGTCAAGACAAAAGACCGCTGGGCCGGGGTGTGTTATATAGCCTTGGCCACATTCTCACCCGCCGAAACACTTTGACAAGCCAAAAACTGCAAAGTGCCTCCTAGCCTCTGACGCAAAAAGTATAATTCGTAACTGTGAATCGTTAGCTAACATGAGAGAACCAATAAAAAAGAAACTCTTCCATATTATTTTGCTTGTATTATTTGTTCTAAGTTGTTCGGCACATCGTTGATTCTAGAAACATATTTTACTTACATTTGCAAAAAACCGTATGTTATTAAATTACGGCATTTGGTGAGATGTTAATATTATACCACATCATAAAGAATCAAATAAATGAAGCAAAAAGTTTTCGCCCCAGGCTGGGATCGAACCTACGATCTTCCACTCTTCCACGCTTCGAAACCCACTAACGTCGAATTTCAATGGGTGGCATCACCAACATGGGTAGTTTTGTTTGTGACTTAACATAGTCAATGCTTTTACAGTACTACTGTAGTCACCATTAGATTGTGTCAAGTCCCCTAAAAACGTTCAACATGGGTAGTTTTGTTTGTGACTTAACATAGTCAATGCTTTTACAGTACTACTGTAGTCACCATTAGATTGTGTCAAGTCCCCTAAAAACGTTCAACATGGGTAGTTTTGTTTGTGACTTAACATAGTCAATGCTTTTACAGTACTACTGTAGTCACATTAGATTGTGTCAAGTCCCCTAAAAACGTTTTGCTTATATTAATTCTAGATTGTTTAAAACATCGATGACTCTAGAAATATATTTTATTTGAATTTGTAAAAAACCCGTATATTATTAAATTATAACGTTTAGTGTGATATAAATATTATATCGCAATCACATCATAACGCATCAAATAAACGAAGCAAAAGCTATAAAGATTTCGCCCCTGGCTGGATTGAACATGCGATCTTCCACTCTTGAACCGCGTTACTGTCTTCGTAACGTAACACATTGTTCTCAGAAAGAAAGGTGTGATGACTTCAACTCACTATCTGAAAGGCAGTTCAAAAAATAAAAACTTCCTTGCCGACATATTGAAATGCATAAATTAATGCATGTCAAATACACTTTTCCAAACTATATAGCCTATGTTCTAAAAAATACTTAACAATTTAACTGTGGACTTCGGTTGCTAACAATATCAATTGTTGGAGGCACATTTACAGTGCATTCCAATTTTTTATCCATTTTAACCCTTGGTTATAACACTGTTACACTACAAATGCGCAACTTCTTCCACGCTGATAGTTCTGGTTCGATAATAAAACTGCTTTATGTGACTCCCTCGGAACAAAGCGGCTTTTAATTTATACAGTTTGTAATCAAAATTACATACCGATTACCCTAAGATAAGCAATATGCATGATTATCTCCAAGAAGCCTACCGTAAGGGTAAGGAAGCGGTAAAGAGAGCGGCGACGCGCCGGATTAAGGCCTTCATCAATTAATCAAAAGTAATTAGCATGATTGTTGAGAATATCTTTCAAAATGTAGGTACTGTACGCTCATTATTTAACAAAAAAACGCTTATTGTGAAAATTTGTTCGTTTAGCTTCCACACTTTGAAATGTATCATGCAGATTATTTAACTTCTTCTAAAGGTTGCCAAGAAGACGTGTTATGGTTTATTTACAGGTTTATTTCATGTCATGGTTTATTACAGTTATGGTTTATTTAATGACAAGTAGTGTTACTATACTATAACTGCAGATGTTGCAGGAGAACACTGTGCACTGTGGTCAGGGGCAGACAGTGCACACAACAGCACACAGCAGCACAGCGCACCTGACGTTACTTATCAACCCTGCGCGGCGGTCGTTGACCCACTGACATTGACCTACTTTGCTGGCCGCACCCCTTCCCCTCTCCATCACTACCGTGCCGCGGTCCAAGTAGTGAAGTTATACTGAGACCATCCTAACCTCCCTCACTGTCACACACTGTTCACTTCTCAGGCCAAGTAAACGAGCTCCCTGTAGACATCTGTATACAGTTTGACTTGGTAAAATCAAATCTTGTGTACGATATTACGTTTAATTTGTCATTTGTAGATGTCAGGGTACCGAGGTCACAATCTAGGCAAAGCTCAATAAATGCGAGTATATACCAATCAATGGCATGTATTATGATACATTTGTGAATTCATTAAATAATTAGATACATCAATTTGAACCAGGGGTGACAAGTAAATGTCACAAACTTTCTCCCATAGGTTACTTGACGGTGAAAATTTACGTCAGTATATAAATTTACTTCCTCACTATATCAAATTACATCGTTATCTTTTTAAGATTTTTCCATTTTGTAACACATTTTACCCCATAACTTTTGAACCAAGAGAGTTATGGACCTGCGGTTTGTGTCATAATGTTAGGTTATTTTATCACTGTATATTGTGTAAATGTTATGCAAATCAGTGGATATTAGATTATTTCCAGCAATTTTTCTTAATTTGTTTATTAGTTTTTACCCCATAACTTCCGAACGCGAATTTTTACAGACATAGCGTTTATGCCATATTGTTGAGCTAATTTAAGACTACAATTGGTGAAATTTTAATCAAAATCGTTAGAGCCATTTTCGAGAAATGATTTTTTTCATGTTTTTTGCGGTTTTTACGGAAAATGGGGGGTTTAAAATCAAAATTTGAAAAAATGAAAAAAACGGCTAGAGATACGATTTTTCAACGTACGTGTGCCAAATTTCATCAAAATCGGCCTGGCCGTTACCTCTCCAGAGGTGCGTACACACATACACACACACACATACATACGGACAGACATTTTTTAAAAAACACTTTTTTGGGCTCAGGGGACCCCAAAACGGATATTTCCGCGAAAAAACGGAGGTCGAATTTTTTCACGATCACAATACTTTCTCTATACACTAACGTGTAATGGGAGAAAGTAAAAAAACAGGCAGACACGCAGCTTAGGCGCTGACGTGAATTTCCGAAAAATTAAGAATTTAAGAACCTTCATAACTTTATAACCAAAATGCCCTTGTCTTTTCAAACTAACTGTTTTTAATTGTTTATCATTTACTCGTATAGCAAAATCGGGGTTTTTGCTATAACTATAGCGAAATTACATTGTAGAAAGGTGTTTGAGGGCTTGTTTTTTCCTAATTTTTATTTCTAACCGTATTTGAAAGAAGATCTTTCAAATTTTCAAAAACACCTACTTAAAAGTAAAAAAAAAATCGATTTTTGGCGGGAAAACCCCCAAAACCCCCCTTTTTGTTAACCCAATATATCTGGTTAACGAACTTCCGAGATGACAAAAGGCACATTTTTTTGTGCCAAATTTCGTAAAAATCGGGCCAAAAATGCGACCTGTAGAGAGGGCATACATATATATATATATATATATATATATATATATATATATATATATATATATATATATATATATATACATATATAAAGTATTGAAAAATTCTCAAATCGTGTTCTGGGATCAGGATCGGTGCACATTTCGCAGTACCAAGTCTGGGTCTCACCATGGTGGCGGCTTGAATAGTTCATTTTTCCTATGGAAATTCACTAAAAACAAATGTGTAAAAAATAAATCATTACAGTATTGTTTAAATTGAATATAGTAATTTATATTATTTCCACATTCATTTTCATAATAACAATCAAAGTTGGCAATAGTGAATTACAATTTTAGATGACGTCATAGATTCGTGCAACGTAATCATAATATTTACAATTGTAAAATTCCAGCCTCTACCACGGTAGAAATGTTTACACTTGTAGATTGGTGAAACGAAATTTGACAACAGCAGCTGGCCAGTAATTACAAGTGTAGACTTTCGTGAAACAGGCCCCAGGTCTAAATAATCAAAATATTGTATTTTATATTCAAAGGACTTTCAATTATTTAACGAAAAGACGAGTAAAATAGGTTTAAATATTACTTATTGTTTATCGATGTTATGGTATAATAAATGATAAATACCAATTCACAGCTGATGTTAGGCTAAAAACAGTTTTTTGTATTCAATAGAATTAGAAACAACAAATGGGGACATTGTTGAAGTAAACATTACTGGATATTGACGTTGGAATTTAATACAAAACAGCTGTTTTTAGCCTAACATCAGCAGTTATTTGATATTTATAATTTATTATACCAACAACTCAAATCAACAAATAGGTAATATTTCAACTTAATTTAGTAATCTTTTAAATAAAATTTTGGTGTTTTGAATATAAAATACAATATTTCGATTATTTAGATCATCCAGCTTGTTGACCAAGCAGCTGTTTACTTATTTTAACTTCTGATAACACCGTCCTCAGCTCTTCAGCAGCTTTACCATTATGCCTAACCATTAAATATTTGCATTATTTCTCGATTATGCGTCGCTCGATTTCAATAAACGATACACCGTTAGATTTTACGTCAAAATTCCTATGTTTCAGGTCTATTGTAACCTTTTCGCAAAATATGCAGGTTTTAGATCTTTTAAAATTTAAAATTTTAACCAGTCGCAATTTTGAAACAGAAAAATATAGAAAAATATAATTTATATGAAATATTATAGTTACATAGATAAACATGTGTACCAAGTTTCGTTATTTTATCTTAAACCGTTTCTGAGAGATTCAGGTTTATGTAAAAAACACATACGCACAGCCAGACAAAAACCAGTTTGAGATAGGACACATGTTATATTGCACTTTTTGCTTGTTTTGACACCCAAATAATCTGGTAAAATTTATTTTATTTATTATATTTATTTATTATATTTATTTACACTCTGTATAAACTTCTAAAATTTACACTTGTTGCCTCCAAAGATGACAGCTGAACATTGATAAATTTTAGTGCATTACTATACGTTGTTTTTTATATCCATTATCCCTGCCTTTTTCTGGGCATAGAAATCGTTTTGCGAAGAATGATTTTGCAAGTAACTGGATAACTGGATTAATTTTGCAAGTAATTTTGCGATAACTGGATCAAAAATGTGACGTCTTGAAGCTGGGACTATACTGCAATCTCTCGTGGCGTAGGTTATACAAATTATTATTGAATGTCCAATTTAAATTTTGATCCATATTTGCATGACTTTTGAAAGTGAATCTAATTTTTAACTCGAAGAAGTAAATGTATACGACGATATGAACATTTACACCGCACTAATACGAAGAATCGCTTTACAGAACAAACAAATTGCGCTGAAAACACTCACTCTATCCGTTCGTGATTTATGCGCGGTAGCAATCGAACAATCAACCAACTCCCGTAACGTGTGCAGCTGTCGAGTGGGAAATTTGGGAATTGCGGGATAAAGCGACGTGCATCACTGCAGCAGCGCTACTGGCCCCGCCCCGTGGGCAGTGCCGTGTGGACCAATCCAAAGCGGCGCGTTACCGGGTTGCAGAATCTGACATTGCCGGGTTCGGAAACTGAGCAGCGCTCTCCAGCCACCGTCAGTCAGTGCAGGATTACGGAGTTCTGGAATTGGACAATTTACCGGGGCCCGGTCCAAGTACAATTATGAGGGATAGGGAAATTTAACATTGCTCATCGAGTTCAGAATTACGGAGTTCGGGGTTCCCGTCTTCAACGAGTCCGTCTTCAGCAAACTGTTCCGGAACAGTCATTTCTATTTCTGGTGAACTGCGTATGTGTGACTCAAACGAGTCCGTCTTCAGCAAACTGTTCCGGAACAGTCATTTCTATTTCTGGTGAACTGCGTATGTGTGACTCAAACGAGTCCGTCTTCAGCAAACTGTTCCGGAACAGTCATTTCTGGTGAACTGTTCCGGAACAGAACAACTAACTCTAGAGAACAGTTCCAATAAGACTGTTCCGTTCTTTTTGGCCCATCTCTATTCGTTTTGTTTACGTTTACCATTACCGGCAACAACAGGTGGGCAACAAGAAGAGATAATGTGAACGGTAATTTTTCACCAGCGAAGAGCGTGTTTTGTTAATTAACCTTCCAGTTTATTTATTCACTTATTATCAATAAAATTCAGAATTACTTAAACAATTTATTGTTGATAAAAACATTAATATAAAGTTCATTGGATGTTGTTTCAAGTGTGGAATGTTTTGTGTTGTAGTTTATTGGCTTAAAGGTCTAGGCCTCCTAACTCTAAAATCGTAATTTTTGACAAAGTGTTTTAGTTTTGTGTGAATTATTATTTATTAAAACTAACAAGGTTATTATGCAGTTTCTTGCCACCAAACAAAACTTGAAAACTACCTGAAATGGGTCAATAATTGACTTCTATTTCGTGAGAATTTTGTATTCTGCGGAAATCAATTTTACCTAACAATTCGAAAAAACTAATTTCACATTTTAATTTTGATATATAAATGATATTATAATTAATATCATTCATATATTAATGAATCAAAAACCGTTAATTTAATTTATATTATAATCATATATATATTTTTTTTTTTTTTTTTTTGATGTGATGTTTTTGCGCTAAATACGAATTTGAAAACTATTTTGGGTATTTATGCAGTTTCATGCTACCAAACAAATTTGGAACATTTTGCTTGAAATGGGTCTAGAATTGGCTGTATTTTCACGAAGTATGCTTTTTATTCCACGGAAATAAGGTAGGCATATTTTACCAAAAAATTCGAAAAAACCAATGTCACAACTTTAAGTATTTTTTGTCATATTTCCGTTAATTTAAATGGTGTTTTAATCATCTTTTTTTATTTTGATGTGCTTTTTTGCGCTGAATACAAATTTGAAAACTATTTTGGTCTATTACAAATATTTCTCGAGAAATAACGGAAAAACTACTATCGCGGTGGATCGCGATTAGTGACCATTACGCGATCATTAAATACAACAACTATTAACCACAAAAACCGAATTCTTCTATATTCCCGCCGGAGTGACGGCTGGCAGGCCGTCATGGAGGCTAAACACTCGAATTTAACGCAAATTACGAATTTTTGTTGAGAAAATAGACAATGAGAATAAGTTAAGTTATGTTTGGTTTTGTGAGTAAAAAAAGCATTTTTCGAGCTGAAAAAATAATTTTACTACAAAACCAGTTATATATTTATGTTCAGCATAAAAAAAAAATATGAAAAATAAAAAAAATAATTTGTCGAAAAATAATGATTTTTAAAAAGTTGGTTTTTTCATTATTAGATAAAAAAACTAGTTTTTCGGTAAAAAAAAGAGTTTTCCGCGGATGAAATCAAACTCCTCAAGAGATATAAACTCATTTTTCACCACTTTTTTAACATGAAATCGTATTTTCAGAGGTGGCAAGAAAGTGCACAGTTACCAAGACATGTAAAATGAAAAAAAAAAAACCTCAAAAATTCACATTTCAATACTTTTTCAACAAGAAATTGTATTTTCAGAGGTGATAAGAAATTGCATAGTCACCAAAACATTTAAAATGAAAAAAAGTTGTCAAAAAATTAGGCATATCACTAGATTTTGAGCCTACTTATCAATGAAATAAAAGATTTTAGGTAACTACTAATTAAACCTAGGATACTTATGCAATAATTAAATTTCTTTATGGCCTACAAGATTATTGACAAGCCTAGCTATAAAACATGTGCTTTTTAATGTATTGTACTATAATGAGTGGTTATGTCGATTCAGAAATATTTTCCTCTGTAAATGCGCCTTGAATTTTGTTTGAAACTCCTTGGAAAAAACCTTGAATTGTGCTTGAATATTTTTTACATGATTGAGTAGCCACCATGTAATATTGTGATTATACATTATACAGTTAATCTACTATTGTCTTATAGTATATTTATAAATAAAGATAAGGTAATTTCCAGAATAAATAAGCCTAATTCCAACAATGTAATGGTATGTTGGAGAAACAATTTATGATATTATCTTTATATTTATCGTCATATTTGTACTGTATTAACAATAAATGGTATTTATAATGCAATTAGAGCTATCAAGAAGAGCGAGACTAAATTAAAATAAAAACAATCTTGCCTTTAACTCTCTTTTAATATTTTATTGTTTAATATACATTTTAAATTAAGTCATCTTCAGGCATATGGGAAGGCTATAAAAAATTTTTGTAATAATTATTGTCATAATAAGCAAATAAATGCAATGTATGTGGAATAATGGAAGAAACAGGATCAAATTGTGTTATTGATGGTAGATATTTTAAGATATAAACTGAATTTTATCTTTATCAAGTGAAGGATTATTTATCTTAAAAAAGTGATAAGGAAAGTATAGACACACAAGGGATTCACTTTTAGCAGTGTCCATAAACAATAAAAATACAGAAAACATTTTTCCAGATAAATACAGACCATTTCATACAGTTTCTGATTGATAGATTTTTCAAAAACGCACTGTCTCACTAAGTTAAATAGAACACTTAATTCAAAAATCTGTTCTTTTACAAAACCAAGTATATTCAACGAAGAATATACAAAGGTAAATGAAATAGCTCCGTCATTAATATAAAAATTTTTTTTGCTGACTTCTGGCCTTCTACACATTTGTTATGGTATGCACAATATAGTAATAGCATAGACCTTCTATTATACCAGACAGTCCCATCATACGGGCGATATGGTCGTAGTTCTGGTTCAACGTGTCGGCTAGTTGTTCGAGACCTCGCCAGACTGCGCTGGCTCTCTCCCCCCTCAACCCATTACCCACCCTCCTAAGGAAAGACGTCAGGCACTACGTCACGTTACGTCAGCTCTTGTTGGTTATCATGAGAGACTGGCCATGTCCCGGCCCAAGGCTGCCTGCCCGTACAAAATCTTTATGCATTTTTAATCGTTTTCTGCCATCGCTATTTATTGATACCAAACACTGAGGCAATAATTTTAATACCTAAATTCATACCTCCTA
>JAQJVL010007333.1:0-24534 GCA_035578905.1 Stictocephala bisonia | reverse complement strand
TAGTCAGATTGAGAATGTTTACAATAATAGTTAAAAATGAGAAGTTTAGGGTTCTCACATGAACAATAATTTCGAAAATTGTTTCTATTTAATTATAATAATATTGAGAATAAGTAATACATAATCAATAATATCATATATTACACATTAGAAGTTGTAAATTTTTTCAGAGTATTTTAAATGTCAATAAACTATAAAAATCAATAGCTACTTTACATTAGCACTTTCTTAAAATAAAAAATCACAACCAGAAACTCACTTTGGTGTGATTCCTCGTATCATCATATAAGAAAACAAACACAGACATCAACTTAATAATTTTTAACAATATTAGAAAATATTAATAGTCATCTAATGAAAGAAAATAAACATATAATCTTAACAAATCACTAGCATGGTTTATTGAAAATGGTTTTATAGGTTTAAAAAACATTTAATGTTCATCAAAAACGTAATGACCAAGTACTCAGAACTCTCACTACATTTTATTTACGAATAGAAAACAAATTAAACATAATCTACTGCCTTAAGAACGAATAGTTTAAGATAAATGATAATATTGAAGTTTATGTATTGTAGAATATTATAACATATGAATAAAGGACAACTGTTGATTTTTATATTATGATAATGTGTAGGCTTGAAAGTGTTCTAATTTTTCTTTTGTTGGAGTATTAGTGATATGAAATTAGCAGGTTCTATCTAAACCAGGGATGCTTTTTTTCTTAATCTTTGTTTCTGTAATATATAATTTTACCCATATTTATTTAACTTTAATTAAAAAAAAGTTAATATTTTATATTCACTGGAAAACTATTACTACAATATATGGCAGTGAATCTTATTTGAAACTAATCATAAGGTTAGTAGATTTAAGATATTTATTTACTTAAAGAATGGATATCCTACGTGTCAGAAAAAAAAATAAGATTAGTACAGTTTGTGGGATTAAACATATACCGTCATTTATTGCCACAGGAGTCACCGATAAATTTCCACCATGAGATGTTTGAGGTAGATTTTAGTGACAGAAGAATTCATATCTGTTTGTTAGACAGGATTTCTTCCACTGACTCCTAGAAAGGGACTTGTTTCTTGAACTTCAGACGTATCCCCTTTGGTATATACCTGAACAAGACTATAGACATTTTCAGAACATTCAGCCTTACGTCTCTATCAATACTGAGAGCTTGTTGAGTTTTTTCCTTAGCTAAATAAAATATGATGTACCTTAAACTTATCTGTGCTTTCTGAACTTTAAATTTCTTATAAACAGAATATTTACAGTCTTGTAACTTCATTAGGTAAAATGAGAACACCTCATGATACCCGGAAAATATCCAAAGTTTCAGTGATATAATTTCGTTCATTTACTCAATATAAGTTTACTTAAAAACATCTGGGACCACACTAACAGTAGTGCAGAAAAAAGTATATGTAGTTTATTGAATAAAAGGTTATAAATAAACCAAAGTAACTACCAAAGAGAAACAAAAAAAAGTTCTCAATGCCTTGCATTCAACTTAACCCATGTATGGAGCTTTCTTGAACTTATTTCTACTTTTACTAGTGCAACACTATCAATACGTAATTTTGTTAAATTACTTGTTTGTAAGGAGATTGACCAAACCAATTATATTTCCATGAAGTTGTAAACAATTCAGATAATCTATAAATTGTAGCATATAAATATAATGGCCTTGTTAGATGAGCAAAATATACGTTGGGTGGCTATGTATCCATGATTTTGTCAAAGTCAGCCCTTCCTATTCCAGTACTTAGAAATCAAAATATAAAAAAAAATTCAATAAAACTAAAATATTATTAAAATAATAGCATATTATTTAAATTAATACATAAAGACTAACACGTGAGTAAAATTAATGTTTTACTGCTATGTAAATCATTTTAAGGATAAAATTTGATCAGATACAAATATTGCTACTCAACAGTCACATATTTTAACGTACTGAAAGTTTATATTATATATTTATGGCTCTTGGCCTTAAATTTGTATTTGAATACATAACATTACAAATATAATAACCATAACTATATTTAAAAAGAAGTGGATTAACAATCATTAGAAAATTACCTAAGCCACCAAACTTAAAATATATGAATTATAAATACAGTTAATATTAATTTTTTCTAATATATTTATTACTTGCGAAAAATACAATTTATACGTGTATTTTATATTTATCTCTCTAGCTCAAGACTAATTGAGAGAAAAACTATAGTAATTTCTTTAAAATTGTGGGTGTTACAATTACGAGTATATGTGAAACATATATTTGTACATATATTATTCAAATTTATACATATATTATAGTTAAAGTTTTTTGGGAACTACCTTAAATCAAAAGCAATATAACAATACATAATTAAATACAATAATTAAAAAATTTTTAAATAAATAATAAATTAAAGAGTGGCATAAATACAACATTAAACTCTTATATATACAACAAAATAACTCAATAAAATCTTTAGAATCAATATAACAATACATCAGATTACAATAATTATACAAATTTTAAATAAATAATAAATTAAAGAGTGGGATAAATACAACACTAGACTCTTCTATAGACAACAAAATAACTCAATAAAATCTTTAGAATGAATAAAAAACAAAAAAAACAAGCAAACGAAGTTTAATCCTAAAACTTATGAATATAATTATATATTTTTAATTTAGTAAGCATATGAAACAATTTAAGAAAAAATAAATCATACAAATATTTTTCTTTTATATTGTTCAAATACACAAAAACTAAATCTTAAAATACAAGTTAATTTTAAAAAGGTTTGCTGTCTTACTGATTCATAGGTTCATGAGGTATGCTGATTTAACTCAATATTTAGATAAAATGTGTGACAATTGGTTATGTACAATTAATGTCACCTAAATCTATGTTTCAATAAAATTCAAATTTATTGTTTTATTATTCACCTAATATTTTATATAATATTTAGTTTTCCATGTAAATGTTCAATTACTATAAGCATATTGGAGTGATAATAATACATGTGAAAGTATTGTGTAACATCAAATGACTAGTTGTACCTAGTTTGCTAAACCGTGCTATATTGACACTTGTGCTTTAGGTGTGCAAATTGTTCCTTTGTACCTTTGTGCATATTACGATTACTAGCTTTCAGGTGCAAATGTGCCACCAGCTTTGTAGTATATTAAAACATATGCATGCAATTTACATACTATTGCATTGTGGAGTGCATGGTGGATTGGTGACATATTTCATCTCGTGATTTAAAGCATATTGCAAGATAAAAATTCTAAAAGAAAAACACAATTATGTTTGTATTTCCATCCTAAAACAAATTAAGAATGTTAGTTTATTTTAAAATCTCCACGTATTAGGAAACATGTTTAGTTAAACATCATTTTAATTTATTCTACGACTTTATATCAGATTCACCCTTTTACAAATTTTACCCTTTGATAAGTTGAAGTTTGTTCTGAAGAATGCTTTAGTTCATATAACATTTACTTGTCCAATATACATTCATAATGTTTGCATAGATCTTGGAAACGATTTAAATGAATGGGATACTATATAAAAAAGGGTTTCTACAAATTTAATGAGCTTAAAATAAGCATTCAGGATAGCACATATATATTAATTGAGAGCTTACTGGAATTGAAAAGTAAACATTATTTATAAAAAATACGTTATCTTTTAGATTGAAAGTGGGAGCAGTTTGGCGATGAATGATAATGTAGCATAAATCAATGTTCCACAATCTATTATGAATGAGTACATTTTATTAGGTTCAAATACAAATTTTGCAATACAATTTGTGATTTAAATCCTGTATTTTTTAAGAGTGATTAAATATCAGTGAGTCAGAACGTCATGTAAAGGCCTGCCACATGGCATTTTTTTGAATTTGTGACTTCTGAAATTTTGGTCATGATTATTTAACAAAGGGTAGGCTACGTGCAGCTATAAAAGCTTTAATGCAAACATCAACACTGTATTCTAAGGTCGTCATTTATACATTTGCATGTCTTGTTTGTGTTAATGTATAGATGGACTTACTGAAAATTCCACAATAAAGTAAAATGTTATTTAGATAATATTTGGTACATTTTTACAACGACAATAGTTAATTTGGATTATTTGTATGATTGCATGAAATATTCAACGAAATTAAATTTGGAATTTTTTTTGAATAACTACATTTTAAACATTATTGTTTTTATTAGCTAAAACACTGGACCAGTTTAAATGGGATAAATTATGTCTATTTAATTTTATTCCAAATGTTATATCCCAAGTTAATACTAAAAATATAATAGTAATTACCGGAAAATGATTCATGCAGCTTTATCTTTAATACATATGAAGAATACACAGTCATTTTAGACATTTATAAGATAGGTCTTCACATACTTGAATTACATTTTTATAATGTCATAGTTTTGAAAAGCCTATAACAAGTTTGTTAAACGTAATGTATTTTATGACACATTTCCACTTTCCCAATTACGAAGTGAATAAAATGAATACACAATTTATTCTTGAGAGTGTTTGTCACGAAATTTTCCTATCAACAGTATAATTCCATTTTAACAAGGACAAACAAAGCCCTGGCGAGTAGGTAATCACCTAACCTAAGTTAATGGTTAAAATCAATCATATACGATAATTTAATGGTTATATAAGATAATTTAAAACTGTAACTCGTTAAGTGTTTCTAATATCAACGAAAAGATTTTTGAATCGATATTTTTTATACATTCGTAAATAGTTTATATAAAATCCTATATAAGTTTAAATTATATGATGTCCAAAAACTAACCAAAAATGGTGTAATTTTGTAAACAAACTTAGTGGAGGGAAAAATATTGTGGTAACAGATTCTATGCTTGGTCCTCATGGTGTCCACTCAATAGTTGCCATCGACGTGGACATTACTATAGAGGCCTAGAGGTCCATGTTGGATGGTAGTCAGAATCGTTGTGTTGTGTAAGGAGGGTAGCTTAACATGTGGCTTGTCACAAAGATGAAAATCGGACTAATATTTCGTGACTTAAATTTCACGTAAAGTTATAAGTCTCTTAATTGCTCTGCACATTGTGCTATTAATAAACAAATATTACTATGGACCATTCGATCTTAGCTAGTAACAATGACTACAGTTATTTATCTCCACTCATTCGCCCCGCATATTCTCCCATATCTCTACAACCAAAGTCTTTATGAACAATAATAATTAAATGCAATTGTATTTGTATGGAATACATTGTCAGTTTGCAAATAAGCAAATTTAACTGCGTTTTTTGCTGTAAGAAGTAAAACATTTGATGGCAATATTAGACTATATATATATAGTCTATATATATATATATATATAGTGTGTGTGTGTGTGTGTGTGTGTGTGTGTGTGTGTGTGTGTGTGTGTGTGTGTGTGTGTGTGTGTGTGTGTGTGCACGCGCGTGCATGTACGTGTGCGTTTGTGTGTGTGTTTTATGTTGCATGTTAAAGTATTCTTATTGCTGAAAGATTTATTGCAATTGAAAAAGTGTTCTGTTAAAATTTTATTTGGTATAAAATTTTATATATATATATATATATATATATATATATATATATATATATATATATAACATTCATACACATAATTTAAAGAAAATCAGTTTTATTGTAATGGATTTAAAGCAATATATTTATTTATTTTTATTACAAAATTACATGCTGTAGATAAAATGTGTTATTTGTTAAAAAATATAAATCAATGCATTTTCAAATATTTTATGGACTTATGAACACGATTTGTTGCTTCATAAACCTTAACTACGGACGAATCCTAGTCAACAATATTAGTCTCAGACTAAGGTGATATACAAGTTTACCACTCAAAGGCCATGTAAACAGGATTACGTATACTACTTGCTATTTACAAAGGCTATTAACTACCTAAGTTCTATTATATTTTAGTATAACTATACTAGTAAACAAGTCAGAAAAATAACAAACATTTTAAGAGTTTTTAATACATAAATTTGTCATTGGTTCATATAATTAAACAGTAAATATTTGTTTAAATTATCACAAATTCCAATAAAACTATTTATTTATTTTATTTATCTCAAAAACGAGCTGTCTTTAACTCATTAATTCATAGACTTCTCAACACACCATTATCAAAAGAAAATCATCAAAAAGAAGTTTTAAAGATAAAAGAAATTGCTCAATTCTATCAATACCCAACTAAATCAATTGACAATATCTTTTAAAAGAAGACAATATCAATAAATAAAAATAAAAGAACAACTCTAACACTAATTGATCCTAAAGAAAAATCTATTTGAAAATCTGTTCATTACAATGAATATATTCTGGAAAAACAAAGAAGATATTCAAAAATTATAACAATAATTTATCGTTCATAACAAGTCATCAAATAAAAAACTTACTGCAAAACCCAAAATCAAGAATAAAAGAAGAATATATATCTGGAATATATAAAATTAAATGTGATAACTTTGCCCAAACAAAAAAAATAACTAAAACAAGATTCAAAGAACAAGCAGCAAATTTTAAGTATTAACAATGTGAAAAATCAGCAATGGCCAAACATGCACTATAAAAAGGACATAACTTTTCAAAATTTTAAGTTCTAAAACAACTTAACGAAAATCAATTATTAGATGCGTCAGAAACATTCTAGATGAACATATTTAATACACTAATTGTAAATATTGAACCTCCTCCCATTAACATTTCTCTGTTTATATAGTATAATTTAACTTAAATTATACTACATGTATTCATATTTATATATACAAACTTTACATTTACTTATTTTTTAATCTACCATATGTTTGAAATGTTTAGATTATAATATTTTGTAAAAAAATGTTTTTAAAAAATTAGAATTTAGTTGATGTCTGATGATGCTTACATTGTAGGTGAAAGATCTCACAAAATAAATAATTTTATTGAAATCTATGAGAATTTTATAAATTATTTCCAATTTCAAATAAAGAACTCAAAGAAGAAATAGTTAAACTATGTTTAAACATATTCTAAGTTTAAGAATGGTGCAAAATGTAATAATATGTTATATTTATAAATGTACTTTTCCTATTTAGCAGTTTGATGATGTTCCTTTAATAAAAAATATGAATTATGGGCCATAGATGACCTTATAAAATGGAAGTTTTGCATAATATGTTTGTTAGTTATGATTGTTTAAACGAATTGTAATAGAACATTTTGTATGTGATCAATAAATATGAATCATTATTAAAAACTCATTATATTTTCGGAAATCGTTATTTGAAATTTCATTCTCTTTCAGGTATTTACTGTTATGCTTTTACATATATATATATATATATATATATATATATGTAAAAGCATAACAGTAAATACCTTTCTGTCTTATATAAAAGCGTAAAAGATATATCTTTTAGCCATTAAAATCAAATGGACGACATAAAATAGGAAAATAGGAAATATGACTGTAAGGTCTTCTCTAACATTTAACTCCGAATAGATTGAAGTTCTGTAACTAGAATTTATGAATTTTTTAAATAAAATTCATAAACAAGCAATTAAATGATTTTAAAACAAGTCTATAATCTACTTACAAATAATAACTTCCCACGAACTAACTAAACATAACACCCATAACGTAGTAATGCCTAATATCAGTGTCATCTAAAGTTTCACCTATTGAACCCTACTATTTGGCAAATATTCTACTAGTTAATTTAATTGTTAACCCAAAATTTAAAGAAATCAATCTTCTTTAGTGAATAGCAATAGGTAAAATCAGCAGAAGAACCATTTCTTTTGGTTTTTATTTAAATATAAGTCATCAAAGATGTAACGATAACTCTATTGATGAGTTGCGTTAATTTAAATTTTGGTTAATTTGATAATAAATTATGCAAATTAAATTTAATTCTCTTATCTCAGGGTTAATTTATGGGTAAATCGGTGAGGCTGTAAATTACAATGAATAAAGACTCTTGTTTGAAAAGTTTGTTTAATAATACATTCTTTTTTTTTACTTTACTTTCTTTTTCAAAATTTCAATACACAAAATGAATTTAATTACTTATTTATTGATTATTAAAAAACCTAAGATATCCAGTCAATAACTAAAATTTATCTTCAAAATTAGTTGTCTGTAGATCCACGTGGTCTTCATTTTCAGTTAGGAATACCTCAAGATGATTCTCAGTTCGACATCAGATTGAAAAAGTTGTAACAATAAATATTGGTATTCACTTTACTTGTGACATTTTATTATTTTTATCGGTTTTAAACTTAAACTGACACCCGCGATAACAGTTACACTCTTCCCACTACATCAGTTTGGCTAGGAGTGGTGCTCCTTACGGCTCTTGACTTAAAAGTGAACGATGCCTCCACGACGCTGGCGTGGGTTCCCCCTCCTCCATTTTTTTCCGTTAGAACCAATAATATTGGGTTAGAGATTCAACTACTGCCCATGACATGCGGTTCTTACCCCGGTAGGTGGTGCCTCTAGCGATCATTTTTTTAACTAAATACGTCTCTCATCTACCTTGGACTCGTTCGACGACGCGACTGCACATGTTTGCCTTATCTGTCTCGAGAACAATGCTTAGGAATGTGTTTACGTCTAGGACGACTGCCTTGGAATAAATATATCTGCCCACTTCCCAGTACTCGCTGGTTATTAATTTACGATTTCCGAATATTATTTGAATGTTTGGTCATTGTTTTAATTAAATGTATCTATTTATTTAGTAAAATAATTCATTATTTATTTAATTTAATTAATTTAATCGTCAATTTGGTGGACCTGTTACAGTACCCCCCGATTTTTTGCGCTGTGCGGTTAGCGCGAGTACAAAAATCTAAATTTTAACATGTTCCGCCTAAATTGTCGGTTATTGTTCAGATAAGTTTTAGTTTTACAATATCAACTATATCTAGAATGGACTAAATCTATATATTAATATACAACACAATTCTAAATCCTATTCAACAAATCATATAATCAACAAATCATGATTTTTTCTTATATGCTAAAAATTCACGTAAATCATTAATCACTAAATCAATAAATCACTAAATGTAATCAATTACATTATTAATCTTTAATGATTCTTTGTCATTAATGCAAGATATCATTAATATTAATTATCTTGTAGTTAGTTATAAAAATATTTCAGTGAATTCAAGAAAGTTAAATTATTATTTAAATTATTAATCAAATACTGCATACTGATGAAGAATGTAAGAAAATTGTGATCAAGTACAATTGTAATTCTGCATCATCAATGATTGAACCTTTATATGTTATTCATACCCTTATCTTATTATCTATGGAGTACAATTTACTTAATAATAATAATAGTATTTCAGAATATACACAATTAAAGTTTCATTTAAATACATTTTAAAATATATTGCCATATTTCTAGACCTTAGAAGATTTCCCTTTACTGTGTATTATTTGCTAAACAACATAAGCAAAAATAGGAAGAACCTATTATTCTTGACTTTAAAGTAAGTCATTGTAAATTGTATATAAAAATATAAATTTCTATCAGGAAATATTACTCATTTTGAAAAACCAGGAGAGGGCTACGTGGAAAGTTCACATTGGATCGTACTCATATCCACAGGAGGTCTCCAAGGTTAAAAACCAGAATCAATACGTCATGAACTTGTGGGAATAACATTTTTTGACGATAATTACGAGTTCACTGCCTCTATAACTCGATGGAGAGAAGAACTTCCTACAAGTGATTTGTTAGAGAAATGTTGGTCAGAGTTTGAAGTAAGCACTGAGGAAGAAGACGATGGTTATTCGGAGAGTACCTCTGCTGAATCTTACTTGGTTATGCGGAGAGCACCTCTGCTGCATCTTGCTTCGACTTCGATGATTCGACAAAGGTAGCCAATTTGAATCCAATTGATATTGGCCAGGACCAGGAGGACTGAGACAGAGAAAGGTTGCTTGTAAACAACTCTTGCATAGGGGTTTCGCCTTCGACGATCCGAGAACAGTAGCCAAATTGAATTCAATTGATATTGGCCAGGACCAGGAGGACTGAAGCGAAGAAACATTTCTTGTGAACAACTGCTGCATAAGGGTTCCACCTTCGACGATCCGTTTGGCTGCACATTATGGTAGTGTGATGGAAGAGGGGATCTTCCTGTGCCAATGAATCTGGTAGACGGTCTTCTCGTGCCAGGCCTTCATCTAGGTCTCTTGTACATGAAGAAAGGGGAAAAAGCAGAATTCCTCATACACCTGGACCTTGCTTATTGATCACTAATGGTTGATTCCCATTGTGACTTCCTAGAATGTCCGCACTATCATTTGTGAATACATACATATTACATGTGCATAGAGTTCCAATTATCTATACATTTACTGATGCTGCTTTGGCATATTTCAAATTGACATATTTAAAGTTAATTATCATTATTATATTTACAAAGTTTTCCATAAATCATTATTGGTTATTCATTACCAGTACTGTGATAATGAGTCATATTTGAAATTACCTTCTACTCATGTCTACTTGTGATTTCTATCACTATTCTTTGCATTAATGACAATTACAATAATTACTATCAAAAATTTTAATCACATATTTACAATATCTCATTCTCCTCTTTCAGCACATTTTTTAAATTACTAATCTATTGGTGTCTGTAACATGACTCTAGTAATGAGGCTAGCCATGCTACAGGTCACTTTAAGCTATGTCTTTAGGCTCAATTGCCAAGGCTAACTGACACCTTAAACTGAAATACCATGCCATTTTGTGATGAATAGTGTACTTTGCGTTGATTAATTTTGAATTTTGAATGTGGCTAGTTGTAATTAGGGTCGAATTGTACTACTATTGATCACTGGCTCATCATCTTTTACAAAATTCTTAAAATGGTTAAGAATTACATAAGTTCAAAAGAATACATACAATGTATATCTTTGAGTCATATCAATATAAACATAAACAAGTTATAATAACAAAGTATTATAAGATATCTCCATACATCATCTTGGTCTCACATAAATATCATATTATCATCACCTTTTACAAAGTTACATAAGTACAAAAGAATATGTACAATGTATATCTTTGAGTCATATCAATATAAGTATAAAAAAGTTGTAATAACAACGTATTACAATAAATCTCCTTGCATCATCTTAGTTTAACATAAGTATCATGTCATCATTAATGTTATATTCATTGAGTCATATCATGTATTTATTATTATGACATATTTAAGTATTTTCTCTTTTAACAGTCATTTTTATACTTTATCTATTTATTTTTATATAAATCTGATATTATTATTGATGTTACATTGTTTCAACTACTATGTGTTTATTATAATGATATCTTTAAGTATTTTCCTTAAATCAGTGGTTTTGATTGAAACTCTTTTACAATTTAGTTTTTTATACAATGGGATTGTCCGAGAACACTAGTTTATTTTTTACTAAGACCTTCCTTTTTTTTATGTTTGTAGTCTGCAAAGTATGAGATATTATAATACTCCATCACATAATTGACAATGTCATCCCTGTCCAGATCACAGTTTCCACCCCCCATCAATACATTTTCACGTTCCCTTTGTTTATCTATTCCCCAGTATTTACTTATAACATCCATTTCAAACTCAAAGAAGTTACTCAATTTGTCTAGCCTATTTCTGATTATTTTTTGTTTTTCATTTACATAACATTTAAAGTCATCTATTTTACACTCAAAATCAGTGTTACAAAGTGTTAAAGTTTTTTCTATTTTGTCATCTATCATTGTGTGTAGATGTCCTATTTGCTTTGATTATTTAATTCATTGACTACCTTAGTTGGTTTTGCATTTACTTCTATGTTTTTATCTAACAGGGTTTTATTTACTTCACTTAGTCTATCCTCAACATCATTTATTTTTATAGTTTGTTTCCTATCTTTATTATTTACTTCATTACTACTATTTTCTTTTACTTCACTTTCCTTATTAAAGTCTATTTTTACTTTTTCTACTTTATTGACAAAGTTATCTTCAATCTGACTTGTCCTATCATTAACATCTTTTATGAGCTCATTAGATTTCATATTAGTTTCATTATTTAACTTTATCGCACCATCACTCACTTCTTTAATCTTAACATTTGTTCCACCTAGCGTAACATTAATCTCATCAAGTTTAGTATTAATGTTATTATTCATGTTTAATAACAAGTCCATTATATTTGATGATAGTCTCTCCTCAACATTATTTATTTTGATAGTTTGTTCCCTATCTTTATTATTTACTGCATTCATAATATTATTTTCCTTTACTTCACTATCTTTATTAAAGTCTATATTTACTTCTTTTATTTGTTTGTCTAGTTTATTTTCAAACTGACTTATACTATCATTGACATCTTTTCTAATTTCATCAATTTTCCTATTCTTTTCATCATTCATCTTTATCATGTTATCATTTATTTCATTAGGTTAGTATCAAAGTTAGTATTCATTTCTTTAAGTTTAGTATCAAAGTTAGTATTTATTTTTGATAACAAATCCATTATATTAGATAATGTATTTTCCATGGTTGAACTTGGCCTATCCATATCAGGTTTATTATTTTGATTTATTTCTTTCTCTTTAATTATGCTTAAAGAAGTGTCTGAGTCATCTGAGTCATTCTCAGTGAACTGGTCATTATTTATTTTAGACATGATTATATTTGATTAAATTATTGGAATTCAACAAGTTCAAACATAGCCTACAAAAATTTTCAATTAAAAAATTCAATTAATTAATTCAATAAAATAAAATTCAACAGATTCAAAAGTTTCTTACAAAGTTATCCTTAAACATATTTAAATATATTTAACATATTTGAAAAATACTTTACAGCCCCACGTGGTTGGTCGCCAATCTGTAACGATAACTCTATTGATGAGTTGCGTTAATTTAAATTTTTGTTAATTTGATAATAAATTATGCAAATTAAATTTAATTCTCTTATCTCAGGGTTAATTTATGGGTAAATCGGTGAGGCTGTAAATTACAATGAATAAAGACTCTTGTTTGAAAAGTTTGTTTAATAATACATTCTTTTTTTTTACTTTACTTTTTTTTCAAAATTTCAATACACAAAAATGAATTTAATTACTTATTTATTGATTATTAAAAAACCTAAGATATCCAGTTAAAATAACTAAAACTTATCTTTAAAATTAGTTGTCTGTAGCTCCACGTGGTCTTCATTTTCAGTTAGGAATACCTCAAGATGATTCTCAGTTCGACATCAGATTGAAAAAGTTGTAACAATAAATATTGGTATACACTTTACTTGTGACATTTTATTATTTTTATCGGTTTTAAACTTAAACCGACACCCGCGATAACAGTTACACTCTTCCCACTACATCAGTTTGGCTAGGAGTGGTGCTCCTTACGGCTCTTGACTTAAAAGTGAACGATGCCTCCACGACGCTGGCTTGGGTTCCCCCTCCTCCGTTTTTTTCCGTTAGAACCGATAATATTGGGTTAGAGATTCAACTACTGCCCATGACATGCGGTTCTTACCCCGGTTGGTGGTGCCTCTAGCGATCATATTTTTAACTAAATACGTCTCTCATCTACCTTGGACTCGTTCGACGACGCGACTGCACATGTTTGCCTTATCTGTCTCGAGAACAATGCTTAGGAATGTGTTTACGTCTAGGACGACTGCCTTGGAATAAATATATCTGCCCACTTCCCAATACTCGCAGGTTATTAATTTACAACGTTTTCCGAATATTATTTGAATGTTTGGTCATTGTTTTAATTAAATGTATCTATTTATTTAATTAAATAATTCATTATTTATTTAATTTAATTAATTTAATCGTCAATTTGGTGGACCTGTTACAAAGACAAAAAAATGATACATTATGTATTAAAATATAGAATTATATTTACATGTTGGTTTCCAAAGTGGACAGTTTGGCTTGGATTTAGTTAAATAGTTGTAATACAATTTAATTAACACACTATTCTCAATTTACGTCGCATAGAAAGAGATACGTTACGCATTTATAAATATATAATAATGTTCATGCTGCATTAAACAATTTTTTTTGTAAGTCTATTTTATCTCATTGGATAAAATAATTGCATCAGTAATTTATTAAATTTCTCAACTTGACTCCAGAGCACTCTTACAGCAACTTTTGGAACTACAGTTTTATAAAGCTACAATTAATGGCGTGACGATGTAATTCAGCAGAAATTATATCAACACCTTTTTGTCTTCCATTTTTGCTACGTTTCAGTTCTCTGTACGCAGCTTTAAGCAAATTTTCGCCAAGGCAAGTTATTATGTATATCGTTATCTACAATATTCACGGATACACCTCAAGTCAGAGCAACACTTAAGTGCCACTAATCAAGGTTAACTCTTTGAAGCACGGATATTTTCAGTAATAAAAACCCTTTCAAGCACAGGAAAATTTTTTTTACAAATTTTGGGTTTTCTAACATTTTTTATGTAAGTATTGTCTGTCTGTTTAAGAAAAACTCACTAAAATTTTTATTAAACATCTATTTAACATTTTATTACCTTTTGAAATGTGGTTAGCTGTGGTGACCACCGTGCAAACGGCGGCCCTATACTTGGTGGTTAGCTATACTAACCACTCACTACTACAACAGTTAAATATAAGTTTATGAATTGAGAATAAATTTAATAGTCTGAAATAACATGAAACAAACGTTTATTAAGTTCTTAAAACTAAACATATTATTAAAACTGGAAAAATATGACCATTAAAAAAAATATTCTATGAACATTTAAATATTCATTGAAATGTAAAATGTAAATTGAATAATAAAAATAGAATAGTGTCAAATTACTGTCTTTTTTTCTTTACAAAGTTTCGTTTTACATTCATGTTTGATGATACGCCTGAAAACAGTTTTTATCTTTGCCTAAGCAAAGCGCTACGGGGAGTTTCATTAGGCTTACCAAGCTTACTCTGGCGAGTGTAGGTTTTAGTCGGAATTATAGGAGTGAAATGCAAGCTTTTATATACTGAATCCCTATGTTCCTTAGAAGAAGTGTGTAACAAACTCTTAGCAGAAGGGACCTCCTCTTCACCAGAAGAATCATCAGAGGATGAAGGTAAAAATTGTGTTATCTTACTTGTACTCGACTTCCTTTCAGAAGGAAACCACGTTAAATCTTCATCTGTGTCATCAGAGTGATCAAGATCTGAACCACTAGGTATTTCTTCAAAATATTTGGCAATTGCTTCACGATCCATGACAAAGTTACCCAGGAAAATAATAAAAGTTCCAATGTTTACATATAGGTTAGGCGTACCCTGAGTGCATGGTGGTCAGCTCTTCTAACCACTTGTTAAAACAGTAAAACGAGCACCATACTGTTCACCAAATAATAAAATATTGCATGTTCTCAAATTTTTATATCATTAATTAAAAAGTTAAAGCACATTATAACTCACTACCATAAACACTAAGTGTTAATCATAACAAATGTAAACATGGGCACAACACTGATCAAAGGACTTGTTTACAACTCAGCTGACTCACATAAAATATAATTTTGGCAAAAGCAGCATCACACTGCCATCTGTCATGCTTTGGAAGAACCATACATATTACTTAGTTAATGTTTTGGCCACTAGGTAGCAGGCTAGAATGTTATTATTAAGTGGTTTGCATTGCTAACCACCATGCTGGAAAGGGCAAAAATTAAGTGGTCAGTTCTACTCACCACCATGCTTCAAAGAGTTAAGTCAAGATGGAGTATTAATTAAGTACATTATTTGGGTATGAAACTGTTGTATAGGTAAACTTTAAGTAATATTAAGTAAGCATATTAAGAATTAATAAAATAATATTTTGAAAAAATCGCTTAAAATTGATATTAAAACTTAATACTCTGATCTAGAGACGAGATAATATTCCTGAGGCGGGATACAGTCGGATCACGTTGTGGTTTATGGTCCAGGAGACATTTTTATAGCTTCACTCTCCTCCATACCAATGCAACCCACATTACCCAATATCTTATAAAATTCTCCTCGTATAAATTGTTAGAATTAGTTGTTGAAATGTAGTACAAAGGTATATAAACAACACTATCAATATATTTATATGTGAACACTTAATATAATTGTTCTTTTTTCAAAAAGATGACCGTAAAGATATGATTGTGTAATGAGTAAGTATAATAATTGCTACATACTCAGGTAAACTGTTTCTCAAAAAAACCATTCAACACCACAATAGCCAAGGCAGTGAAGGAACGTACAATTTTATTATCAATGTGAACTACGTAATTTTGGTTTCATAAGCCCGATACTCAGTTATAAGCTCTACATAACTTTCAGACACCTCAATAACATTCAAAAAAGACACCCCAGATGTCTCTGGCTATTTAAACGTCAATAGAAACCTTTACGGACGTGTTGGTACTAAGAAGCCGGACGTCTCCAGCCGACCTCATATCCGTGGTCTGGAAGATTGCTTATTAATTTCCTCGTATTTATGAATATCGCATTCTAATTTGTATGCTATTCAGAGTTAATCATTATATATCTTATCAAGATAAATAATATTGTCCTCTAAACTCTGCAAAAATAATTTAAATCTCAATTAAAGTTTGCTAGTTGAAAGGGTAATGAGTTGAAAGTTCAAGCCGTGTATGACAAATAGATAAAATAATAAGAATATTGTAAAATGTTCACCAAATTCTTTGATTAGTGGTAATAATTCGTAAAATAATGAATCAATGAAATTAAATATAAATATATTATATTTAAAAAATTACGTGAAGGTATTTAATTGATACTAAAACGTTTGGTTATAAAATTATATAATAAATATTTCATGACTTAAAACTATTATAATTAAATGTAAAAGTATAAGAAAATGGAGGGAAATCATTGAAACAAAACGTAATATACATTAAGGAAATCATTTCTCAAAGAGGTAAGCAGTAAAAATAAGGGCAAAGTATGAACTTATTCCTTTAATAAGCGTGCAAACTGACTCGGACACCTGACTTTCCACTCCGAAACACTCAGGTCGAACCAACACGCCACGATATTTGCATTAAGGGTATAATCTCACGACACAGTTAGTTTTAAGGTCAAAGGTCAAACAAAAGATTCCTTAGAAATGTGTTCGCAATGGTGGTATTTTTTTATTTTGTAGACGGAAAACTAAATCAGATATTAAAATAAATATTTGAAATGTAATTTTACTTCACTCAGTTTGGTTATGAATTTTAAAACTATTGAAGTGTTTTATTCGTTTAATATTCAGTAGAACTACAGCAGAAGTAGTAATTAGAACTACAGTAGAATTAAGTAGAACTATTTGACGGTTGTGAACACATAACACGGCGAAAATTTAATGCTATATATAAGAAACGGTTAAACAGTTAAAAATTAAGCATTTTAATTGAACAGAAATATTTATGAAACAGTATTAGAAGTTTACTTTTGCTCCATCGGATAAAAAGCTGTGGAAAATATTTCCAAAATGTTTTATTTGGAGTGTTTACATATTACAATAGAGGAACGTAAATATGAACGCTCAGGAAAGAAGACGAGAACAGATTATGACCAATGGAGATGTGAATTTGATATAAATATGGAGAAAATAGGATAGGAAGATTGCGAAATAAAGAAGTGCTGGGGACAGTGGGGGAAGAAATGGAAATACTGAAAAATATAAGAAGAAGGAAAAGTAATGTTGTAGGCTATCTGATGTGAGGAAAGGAGGAAGCCTGTTTTGAACAGCTATAAAAGGAAATTTTAGAAGAAAGAGAATAAAGGGAGGAAGAAGATATTAGAAATGGAAAATGATACAAAAAAGACTTGCTTAAAAAAGATGTTTTGTGGAAGGTTTGCAGCAGGACATGCCTAAGCGCATAGCATCCACAATGATGATTATCTAGCAATCATTGATAGAGCTTCCTTAACGATGACTATCCAGCAATAATTGCTAGAGCATCTTTAATGATGACTATTCAGCAATAATTGCTAGAGCATCTTTAATGATGACTATCCAGCAATAATTGCTAGAGCAACTTTAATGATGAATATCCAGCAATAATTGCTAGAGCATCTTTAATGATGACTATCCAGCAATAATTTCTAGAGCATCTTTAATGATTACTATCCAGCAAGCATTGCTAGAGCATTTTTTGGACCAATACTACTGTATGGTGTGGGTGGTTGGGTGGACCAATACTACTGTACGGTGTATGTGGTTGGGTGGACCAATACTACTGTACGGTGTGGGTGGGTGGGTGGACCAATACTACTGTATGGTGTGGGTGGGTGGGTGGACCAATACTACTGTACGGTGTGGGTGGTTGGGTGGACCAATACTACTGTACGGTGTGGGTGGGTGGGTGGACCAATACTACTGTACGGTGTGGGTGGGTGGGTGGACTAATAATACCGTAACATTATTGACCAAAACATAGAATTTGTTACAGGGTAACATTACATATCAAGACAGTTCCTATTGTGGCAAAGTAGATAGGATGATTAGTGTCTACGCTGAATATAAAATGACTGAGGTAGAAAAAAAGAAGATGTGTACATACACTATTCCCCTTTTCACCTCACACAGGTATGTGCACAAGAGAAGAACTACTTCCAGCGTTGTAATGTAATTAATCTATATATTGTTCTGTTTTTTCAAATACAAAAATAATATACATAAGATTACTATATATTGTTATCTATATTTATGAAATGAGATACAGTCGGATCACGTTGTAGTTATGGTTCAAGAGGCCTTTTGATACCTTCACTTCCCTCCATATGAACATGACTTACATCTTATAAACTTCACCTCTTATACATATTTAAGTTCAAATATTGTAATTGTATTCAAATGTAATCTAAATTTCAACTTTAATATATTTATATAAAATTGTATTAGTACAGAGTACCATTTGATTAATAGTTAAAACGTAAGAATACAATTAAAATATGTATTCAACAACAACTGGCTTTCTCTAGAAAAACAATGGCTTGTACATACGTGTGTAAGGTATAAAAAACGACATTTAAAACTGTTATTTTATTTATCATGTATTTTCCTTGCAATAAAGTTATGTAAAACTCTTTAAATACATCGATAAATTTAATTTTTTATTGCAGTGTTAGTATTATCTTGAGATATAAAACCATAAAACTTATAATTTTTCAGTTTTCAAAGGTCTAAAAATGTATGAGCCAGAAGCCACAATTTGTTTTTTTTAATTTCTTGTATTGTGCATTTTAAAGTACTAAAAAAACATTAAGAGTTGACAAAAGTTAAAAATGTGGTTCTTATGTTATAATTTTAAATCAGGTGTTATTATAATATAATCCAATAATACAAAAAATATAATCCAATACTTAAAATTATATTTTTTGTTTGATCTTAGGACTATTTGTCTACGTCACATTTTTTACTTAAGTGGACAATCGTTGCTAAGGTATTACCTTCCAATCTCAAGCAAAGGGGCCTTCCGGGGTTTTAACCCGTGGTCTTCGGAATAAGAAACAGCAGTAAATGTTACAAAAATCACACTCAAAATATAAATTATATAATTAAACAACATCTCCACAAAAACATTTTCAATAAACAAGAATTTAAGCAAATGTTGTTTATATTTAAAATGTTTTATAATTAACTATATGGCTTTCTGTTTTATAACACTGCATATTTTGAAAGGTTTGAAATTAAGTTAAAAAATTCGTTGGTGTCAAAATTCTTTGTAAATACGTTTAAATAAAGCTTCTGAAATAGACTAATTAACCGCTCCACATTTTATAATGGTGATATTAAACAAACAGTATAGGTGATGATTTTATATATTTGTCATTTTTAATTTGTCAGTAAGTCTTATGGGTTATTGTCTGAAATTATGTTTTATTATTTAATTTTAAACTAATTTATGTCATATATTTGAATTGTTTAGAAATATCGCAGAGATTTTATAACGTTTACGATGTACACAACGAAGAGTACTTGTTAGTTTATAAGTACATTAAAAAACATGCCTGAAAAAATATTGAAATATCCTTTTCAAAAAGTGGTAAGAGCATTGTATACAAATTCATAATACATTATTGTTATTCTATATATCATAGCTAAAAGCAATACAATATTTAGGACACACATTGTCTTATTTTATAATTAATAAAATATAATATTACTCAAACAAATATATATTTACTAGTCGATAGTTAAGAATCCCTAGCCTATTGTAGTTGTGAAACATACTTGACGGTTGCCAACTGTTATTTATTCATAATCTCATAAAGAGATACGTTCGATTATTTACTAACTGTAAAATGATTATACATTATTTATCTTATTTATATAACATTTTTTAATAAAATATTTTATGTTTATAATATACACCCATTATATATTCAGTATAGTAAATTAAACATTGTTCTAAACGGATGAGTTTATTTTAAAATATTTTATTACGTAAATAAAAAAGGTTCAACTAATTATAATTTATATGTAAAGTATTATATTATATTTAAATGTTAAGTAATTGAACCGTACAAATCATCAGACCCTCTCATAACAAGCCGTTCAGTTGTATAGTAATATTATTAATGCACGTAATGTTACTATTAATAAATTTGATTATCTTTTTTGAATGTAAGTATTTGCTCAGAATTTAACAGCTTTACTATAGCTTGGTGATATCAAAACGCCACGGTAATAGCATTACAGACCTAGTCTCACGGCATGCCTTGTCTGACGTAACAGAGTTCAAGCAGTAAAAGCTCGCTGATAAAGAGTAATCCACTATTGTAGTTAAATTTTAAAGAAATTAACATTCTGGATGTTGTGTAGGTTAACGAACTGAGTATCAGGCTTGTCAGTTAGCTTAAATTCAGACCAACAGTACGCGGTTTGGATTCCACGTAAATATGTAGGTCCCTTGTTTGTTGTAGCTATTGGACTATTAAAAATGGGACTTTTTAAGAGTCAGCTGACAAAAGATAGTAACAATGACTACACTTGTACATATACATTCATCACACTCATTTTGGAGCTGAACAGTTCGTGAATGACATATTAATGACAATTCCTACTTAAAGTCGTTAATTTTGTAAAAATGACTCCATACACACCTAAAACAAAACCATTTATTACAAATATGTAAAAGTATTTGTAATTACAAATACAATCTATGTAATTAATTACGTTTTTCTTTAAAAAAATACTAAGTTTATATTATAGTTAGTGCTCACCTCCTACTCTATAACTGAGAGACACCTGAAATGATATGCTTTTCAAATTTTAAATGTGAATTTAGTCTTGATACTTTATACAGGATAGTTATTCTTTTTCAATTATACTATAAATTAGATTCTCTACGTTTATTCTTATAAAAAAGTATATATAGCAAAGTAAATTAAAAAAACTATAATTACTTAGTAAATATGTTTATATTAATCCAAGAAAAGCTTTAAAGATATTTTAATAATAAGTAATATGACTTTAAAGCTTTTCTTAAGTTTAATTGACTTTTAAATGAATATTTGATGTTGCTTTTCATTTATAATTACTTATAAAGAATAATTTATTATTTATATGTATGATTGCTCTACTTTGACATTGCACATGTCTTGTCACGTTACGGTATTATTTGACTGCAATGAGAATTCTTATGTTATATATAATTAAATATGTATGTACTTAGTTTTAGTTTTTTTAAGTAACTAAACTCTAAATATAGAGCTAATTAAAATATACATTAACTTATTAAATTAGTTTGAAAAAATTTTCTTAAATATGCCAATGTTACTATTAAAAACAGATATATACAGCTAAACCTAATTTTAGTTCGCATAGTTTTCTTACACAAAGTAATTTCTTACGTTATGCAAGTATAAGAAGAATACGTTATGCAAGAAGTATAAAGCTATGCTTTATTTATAAAATAAACACTTGATATTCTTTCAAACAACCATTCATTGTAGTATTTGCATAGCTAAATTTGTCATCCTAGAAATAATAAAATAATCTTAAAGTAAGAATAAAATAGGATATTGTTGAAAAATATCAACATATTAAAAATACCCTGATTTATGTAACTGTTTACTAAAAATGTTACATTAAAGTTTATTTCAATATGTTCACTATTCATAAAGGTATGTAAAACTCACATGATATCTACAATAATACAAGAAATAAATAAATTTCTAATAAAATGAAAACTGTAGTGTGTAAAAAAATATTTATTTAATATTTGAAATAATGAAAATAGCCAACATACTAACAAGTACGCATTACTCTATCAGTTTTTTTATATACAATTAACGTTATTTTAATTCCAATTAACAAATTACTTTTTGTGTACAAAAAACATTAACAATAAAACAATATGATTTTAATTTTTTACACGTAGGCACTTTTAAAGAATATAATTGTTTTTATAAATAGCATGAATAGAGGAAATGTTGAGGGAATTACATATTAAGGCACCCTAAAGGGTGTTCCGCTTGACTAACCCCCCAAATCCCCACCCTTCCTACTGTATCCCAGGTTTATACTGATCAAAAACCCTCTACTACATTCTGAAAATACAAAAAAATAACCTCTTAGTGGAAATTATAACTAAGAGCAATAACTGCCGTGAGTAAATAATCGTAAAAAGATTTTTAAAAGTGTGCATAAATGTTTTACTTATCTGTACAGATTCAAAAATAATTATTGTTAAATCAAATTTATAAAGATAATTAAAAAAATATATATATATTTAAACTTAAAATAATTTCACTGTTTAGTTTGAAAGGCAATTGTTGTTATAGAGACACTTGTACTACATAAATACATCACTTATTTATGCTCCTAAAGCAATTGTTGGATAGTTAAAACCGATTAAACTACCTACTTAACAATTATGACTAGTATTCGGTACGTTTATACCATTAGTTACTAGTTATGGCATCTTATGAAATATATCGAATTAGTAATCATTAAAAACGCTTACAATATGTAGTGAAATTTTGTAATTTCAAAGATTTTATAAAACATATTTTGTCATTTATACGTTCTGGAGCAATATATTAGGTGATACTACCTGGAATACTTTGGGGATATTATGGAATAATAATTTTTAATATTTGATTTTAAATAAAGACCAATATTTGACTAGTTTATTTACGTAAGAATACCATACATTTAATATTATAAATGTATTATAGTAAAAGTGTTTTACATTCTATAAACACAACAAAATAAACTCACATTGATATAAGTTAAAAGTAAAAGTTATGTTTAAGCTTAAATTTATACATGTATTTCTTGAATAAAACATTCCCAGGGTTAAAAGAGGCCAGAAATTTATTTTCCTTTTGTTGGGATGTCGCCCCTTTCAAATTAGCAAGTCTTAGCAAAGCCTAAAAGTTGAAATGTTTCTTGTCCTTCTTAAATATTTGTTTATACATTCGTATTATTTATGCAACTATTAACAAGGAAAATATCACGGTTTAATATTTTTTATTATTTTATGGAAATATAAAGTTAATTGAAAATTAGTACTGACGTTCACATAGACTAATTTAAGTGTTTAAAATACAGTGTAATCTTTTTGTTGTAAAGTCAGTCAATAAATATAGTAGGTAAAATTGCATTTTTAAAAATAAATTAAACGTCTTAGTATTTCTGGAAAAAGCTTAAACGCATATTTTATACATAATTATTTGTATTTGATTTCCGATACATTTCATATAAAGTTTTTGTAGTTTATTTGTAGAATTGAAAAACATTTTGTACATTAGTGCTTTACTAAACCTTTCACATTTATATCAGTATTATAGAAAATACAATATAGGTGTGTTAATTATTTCTTGATTCTTGTTTTAATGCATATAAGCGATATAAATGTTATAATAATAAATCTTATTAAATCTTACATTTAATTTAAGTATAAGAGCTATCTTCATAAGTCCTTTAACATCAAAATTAAGTCCACTTGTAATTTTTATTTCTATTTATTTATTCATAAGACGCCGATCGTCAAGATATGGGCGAATATGGATTTCGAATGAGTGTGATGAGTGTAGATGAGCGAATGTAGTCATTGTTACAAACTAAGGCCGACTACTCCTTAGAAAGTGTCATTAATTAATAGCCCAATGACAAATGAACAGCCGGAGGTTATCAGCTGATTCTTCTCAAAATGTATTGACTCTGATTGGGATCGAACTGAAAACCTTTAGCACATGAAGCTGGGATTGAACCAACTATGCTACCGACCAATTTTATAATTTTTTTATGGACTTTTATAAAGTAGTTTTAGTAATTATATAAAAAAAACTATGAGTTCAATAATTTATGTTGTAAATACTAATTTGTGATATTACAAAGTAATATTTATGGTATATATATCACAGCTCATTAGCCTATTTTTATAATTTTTATACTTTGAATACATAAATATTGAATATAAAATGTCCATAAACCAATAATCCATTATTA